>JAJQXH010000030.1:4512500-4515000 GCA_022343465.1 Oscheius sp. G VE-2021 | reverse complement strand
TAGCTAAACCTGCAAATTCTTCAAAATACAGAATTTATTAGCAACAGTTCCGGTCCAATTTTGATCATTTACCCCAGCCCGAAAAAATCTGACATTTCCAGGGCTGCAGATCAAACTGCTGCTATTAAATTTACTCTTTTCGAGATTTATCGAGTTCAGTGGCGCAAAATGATAATATTTGTTGTAATACACATTTTTTTGTTCAAATCCGACTAGTTTCAATACTAAAAATGTGAGTTTTTCTCTAAAACTGTAAGATTGAAGCCCGAATTTAGCAAATTTAGATTGTCGTGAATGCAATACAATCGTTTTCCAAAATAACTGGACATTAAATTTGAAATTGATTGAGTCTTTCGGCAAAAACCACACGGTGTGGCGTTTAATCGTTTTATTCATGCCCCCACCCCCGAAGCCCCTTCCATTATACCTGTTTTCTACATTGTTTGCATATTTTGATTTGCTTTCTCGAATGTTATGCTGTTCATTCAATAAAACCGTAAGATCTTATTTTATGTCATTTGCCGGAGCCCTATTATAATGAATAAAAGAATACAACTTTAATTAACTGATTTACAGCGTGAGCCTGACAATAAATCTTTTTTTAGGAATCATAACCATAAAAATTAGCCAAATTAAAACCATATACCACCGTATTCTTCAAAACTATCATCTGCTTACAGTACCTCTGTTATTTAGCGGAATCCGAAAATGATACGTAGCCACGTATCACATTTTCGTTTAGTTTGCGAGGTTTACGGTCTTTATCTGGTGGCAACTTTAATTTTCGTCAATTTTGACGGACCGACGCTTATTTTTCTATTTTCTAACTTTATTAACTCAAATTTATGACAACTTATAGCTTGGAAATGGTTAACCATAGATTCTCTGTGTTTTTCACATTTTGCATCGACAAAAATGACGAAAACATGCTATTTTTTGCTAATCGCCCGTCCTTTTGCTATGCCAATCGCTATTTCTCCTTTTTTTCATAAAATATTCTTTAAAAACCCCTTTTAAACCCCTTTATTTAGATGTACCGTGGCCGCAATGATTCTGGTGCCTCCGCGGAGAGGCATCCGGCCTTCTACCGAGGAAGCGACTGGCCACGTAAGTTATTTTTATTGCTTTTGAATTTTATTTTGTATTTTAGTATTTTATTTTTTATTTTCTAATTGTTTCACCTCTGACTTTTATTAAAAATTAGGATAACCAAAAGTTAATGTGATCAAGGGTGGCTGAGGGCCGGCCCTCGGCCCCAAAATCCACGGCTCGGCCCTGGCCCGTCCCTCGGTTCAGCCACCCTTGAATGTAATAGATTAGAATACTAATCTAATAGATATTTCCTCATCTCACTCCTTGTCATTTCTTCCTCTACTTTTGCACCGCGTGGTCGCCTCCTAAAACGGTCAGTTCTCTCTCTCTCTCTCTCTCTCTCTCTCTCTCACTCTCTCTCTCTCACTCTCTCTCATTCTCTTTCAACGACGTCATAATAGAAATGTACTATTATGACGTCATTATCGATTGATTATC
Source organism: Oscheius sp. G VE-2021 (assembly GCA_022343465.1). Lineage (NCBI taxonomy): Eukaryota > Metazoa > Nematoda > Chromadorea > Rhabditida > Rhabditidae > Oscheius > Oscheius sp. G VE-2021. The sequence continues at coordinate 4,513,470 of JAJQXH010000030.1, read as the reverse complement.
GATGATGTATCAATGGATTTATGTCCCTCTCTTTCCTTTATCACGCTCTATCTATGCCTCTCTCTTTCTCTCTCTCTCTCTCTCTCTCTCTCTCTCTCTCTCTCTCTCTCTCTTTCTAACTCTCTTTTGCGTTCTCTTTCTCTGACGTCATAATAGAAGTTCACTATAATGACGTCATTATCGATTGATTGATTTCCCCCTTTTTCCTTCTTTTACGCTCGCGCGCTTTCTCTTTCACTATCTCTATTTTTATCTTTTTATTTCTTACCGTTTCTATATTTCTCTCTTTCTCCCACCTTCTTTCTCTATTTCTCTCTCTCTCTCTCTCTCTCTCTCTCTCTCTCTCTCTTTCTCTCTCTCTTTTATCCTAGCTCTACTTAACCCCCAGTTCTCAGCGTTCTCTCCCTATGCGCTGGCCACTCTCATTTTAGCCTATTCGAATCACTGAAAATTCTGGCCTAGCCTAATCAGAATTACCATAGAATAGAAATTCTAATCGCGGAACCAGTCATCATTTCCACCCATTCCACTTCCCTCTTCCCTACGGTGCGATTGATTTCATTGAGAGAGAGAATTTCCCTTTTTTAGGTCAAGAGCGGCCCTTCCGTCAAGGAGTACGACGAACAACAGAAGCAGCCTGGCCTCCCTTTGGCTCAGCCTCAGGTCTCCACTGGCACGGGGGGCGGTGATTTGACGAAGCTCGTCGACAAGAAGAAAGAGTCCGACGACAAGCCAGATGCCAAGAACAAGGTGAGGCTTTGTGGGGTGAGAGAGAGGGAGACATTACAACGTAAAGTTACAGGCCACGCTATCTGTCCCCTTACCGACCTCAGACTCCACCGGAGTGGATTTGAAGTTCTTCAGGGATGTGGCTATGTCAGCGGCCACGCTCTTGGAGCAACACGTGCGTTTTCTAAATAGACTAGTATTATCTGTACTATTAGGCTCCAACCAAGGCGCAACGCCAAAT
>JAJQXH010000030.1:4495000-4507500 GCA_022343465.1 Oscheius sp. G VE-2021 | reverse complement strand
ATTGCCTCTTTCTATCTTACACTTCACTTTGCGAAGCCAACTGCCTACTACTTTGCTGATACTCTTTTGTTTTCATTCATTTTGTTCGTCTTCAATTCTTGCTTCTCCTTACTCTCTCTCTGCCTCTCTCTCTCTCTCTGCCTCTCTCTCTCTCTCTGCCTCTCTCTCTTTTATCTTGACTCTACTTTGCCTCCAGCCTTTTCAGCGTTCAATAGAAATTCTAAACAAAATAACAAAACCAGTCATCATTTCCATTCACTTCCCTCTTCCCTACGATGCGACTGACTTCCTTTTTTCTATTCCAATTTCACTTTACCTTTTTTACTTTTCTCTTTCCCTTTGCTTTTTAGATTAGGTTTATTCAGAACATCAATAATAAGTTCAATGAAACCTTCTTACATGGTCCGGGGGCCTAAATTACCCCAGACTTTTAAGTAAGTAAGGACAAGAAAAATAAAAATATCCAGTAAATGTAACACATGATGTTTTGGTGCGAGGGTTGCGAGGAATTAAAGGGTAAAGGGGTGCTTATACATGGAATCTAAAGTTGTGTTTAACAAAGTACTGATCACTGATAACGGTTCGTAGATTTCTAGAATAACGCTTAAAGCGGTCGTACTCCTCACGGACCGTGGGGATCTGTTCTAAAAGGGAAACCTGTTGTTCAATCCACTCAGGTGTCTTAATGACAGGGGGCCAAGAAGTCGTGGAGCTAGAGGGGCTATCGGGGCTCTTCGGTGTGGCTTCAGTGGCTCGGCAGAGAGTTTCGAGCGTCTTCAGGATTTGGTCATTGATCTGGTCTAGTCTGCTTCTAGCGGCGAGCACTTCGGTCAGCTGTGCTTCATCGGGCGGATGGTCATCGGAAAGTGGCGGGCTCTCAACACATCCATTAGTTTCAATCAAAAATGACTCATCCGCGGTTGATGGACGTGACGTTTCCAGCCGGCGGCGTTCCTCTCGGGCCAAGAATCCAGCTTTCCGTTGGGCAGGCGTCTCGAACTTTCTTACAGAAAATGTGGAAAGAGCAGGGACGGCACGAATCTTCCGTGCCAACTCAGAGAGTAAAGGCATTCGAATTCCTTCGGATAGCCTCACCTTGAGTGGTCGGTTCGAGCCGTCTGCTCTGGCTTCTCCTAGGCGATGGAGGATGCTGTAGTCGACATCCTTTAGTCCAGCATAGTGAAGAATAGATTTAACAGCGAATCCCGAATCAGAGTTTTCAGGAATTCCATAGATTGTGAGGGAGTTGCGGTTTTCGAATTTGAGCAGCTCCTCGTGAATATTGGTGGGAATAGATTGCGATAGGTTAGTAATAGCAGTGTGGAGGGAGTCCATTTGGGTGAAAAGTGAGGAAAGTCTGGATAGTGTGGTGGATATTGTCGATCGGAGCGCCGACATTACAGCCGTTCTTCGGGAGACAAAAGGGTGGAACTTTTGATTTGCCTTTTCCTCTCTTACTCTCAACGCAGCCTAGCTTTCAACTGATGCTCTTTTGTTTTAATTCATCTTTGTTCTTGCTTCTTCTTACTCTCTCTCTCTCTCTGTAGCTATATCTCTATATCTCTATCCATCTATCTATCTATCTGTCTCGTTTTCTCATGTTTTTCTCCTAGTTTTTCTATTCTCCTCTCTTGCCGCGTTTCTCTCTTTTCTGTTTATATGGGCTCTTAGCTTTTTGTCACATTTATACCTCCTAAGCCTATAACCATGCCTGCTCTGCGTAACCATCTAGTTTCTCACTCCCTGTGTCTATACCTGTCCCCCCAGTTGTCTCTACTTGTCTGACTCTGACTTTTTCTGACACTTTTTTCCAGTCACTCACTCACTCACTCGCTTCTCTGTCTCTTCTGCTTTCTTTTGCCTTTGAATTCGCATAGTCATCTTCCTTTTCCTCGTTTACATTTGTTTCTACCTAATACTTTATCTGTTTTGCTTTTCCTTCGCTTATTTTTTTGGTTAGGTACCACCAAATGACAGGAGCAGGAAAGCTTCGGCTTGCCCGTTCCGGGGGTAAAACTCCACCGAAGCTGAAGAAATCGCCGAAGAAGGCAAAAAGATCGGATACGAAGACGAAGAACATCCCGACACCTATGATAGAAGTCCAGGACGATCAGGTAAGCAGGGAGAACGTGGGAGAGAGAGAGAGAGAGAGAGAGAGAGAGAGAGAGAGGAAGAGAGAGAGGAGAGAGAAAGAGAGAGAGAGAGAGACATCACTTGAAACAATCATTTTAGATTACACCCTGTCGTAAGAGAGAAAGAGAACATTGAGAAGCACGCCTGCAAGATCGACCAGGGCTAACCCAGGAACCAAGGACAAGAATGACGCGAAGACGGAAGAGCAGAACAACCACAACCAGGTGAGATGTTCTTTCATTTTGTAGAGAGAGAGAAAAAGAGAGTGAGAGAGAGAAAAGGAAAATTTTTCTTTTTTAGGTATCCTCATTGAACACCAAAGGAAAGATCAAGGATGAGTTGACGAATGAGGGTATCCCATCAGATGACAAGGATGAAGAGGCCCCGCCTTGGATAGCGCCCCGACGAAGGACGACTCAACCACCAAGGTTGCCAAAGTGAGCTTTTGTGGTCATAGAGATTGTAAGTTGTTGTTGTCTTCTCTGATCAGACAATCTCAATTTTGTTTAGAAAGCTGTCGGGCTCTTTTCTATTATTGTCACTACTCAGGACAAAGTGCTGCGCATTTACCTTCCTACTGCCAGACACGAGCATTGGTAAGCGATTGAAGTAACATAAAATAAGGTTACTTTAGTGTATGCAACGGCTTCAACGAGACTGAAGACTTTCGAGAAATGCTATACGTTGCTGCCGCGTTTTCGATCTGTGCCACCTGCAGGCTTTCGACTGATGCAGAAGATTCTTATGATCGGGTCTTTTGGAACTTGGGAGTGGACCTCTACGATGGGAGAGCCAAGAAGCGGGTGAGGCCGTTGGGCTTACACAATCAGGTAATATTTCAAAACACTACCCTTCAAAGACGATATTTAGAAAACCCGTGGGCTTTTCCTTCGCAACGTGAAGAAGGTGCAGAAACTGAGTACTGACTTCAAGGATAAGATGAAGAACCGAAAGAAAGCAAGGAAGTCGGGAGAGCCGCACTGCAACGGCGACCTGAAGCAGGGCAAGGAGGCCGCGAAGGCAGCACAGCCATCGGAGGCGGAGGAGGACGAAAAGGCAAGTTTAGACAGACTGAGGAGAGAGAGAGAGAGAGAGAGAAAGAATTTCCCTTTTTCAGGTCAAGAGCGGCCCTTCCGTCAAGGAGTACGACAAACAACAGAAGCAGCCAGGCCTCCCTTTGGCTCAGCCTCAGGTCTCCACTGGCACGGGGGGGGGGCGGTGATTTGACGAAGCTCGTCGACAAGAAGTCCGAGGAGGAAGAGTCCGACGACAAGCCAGATGCCAAGAACAAGGTGAGGCTTTGTGGGGTGAGAGAGAGAGAGAGAGAGAGAAACATAACAACGTAAAGTTACAGGCCACGCTATCTGTCCCCTTACCGACCCCAGACTCCACAGGAGTGGATTTGAAGTTCTTCAGGGATGTGGCTATGGCAGCGTCCACGCTCTTGGAGCAACACGTGCGTTTTCTAAATAGACTAGTATTATCTATATTATTAGGCTCCAACCAAGGCGCAACGCCAAATGGCACGAGGGATGAAGATGAAGCTGGAAGATGAAGCGAACGGGGTGCACGAAGTTGACTGTCCACAACAACCTCGCAGTGGTACTTTCCCATTGATTGGCAGCAAAATAATTTAATTTAAGGCCGCTGCTGTGGCCTCCCTCTTGGCCAACAAAGTGGCTGTACAAGTGCACTTCTGCAAGGAGATTGGAGGCATGCTCCAGTTGGTGAAATCCTACAACACTCCATTCTTCAAAGACATCAAACTCGTCTTCGATAAGGTATTTTTGTGCGCGTAATCATGCTTAAATCTCCTTTGTTCAGGCTGGCAACGAAGAGCATGGAGACAAAGGAAAGGAGGAAAAGGAGAGAAAGGAAAAGAGCGAAGAAAGAAAGAGCAGCGATGGGAAGGAAGAGGAAAATGGAGGGATCCTCCTCATGGAACTTGATCTTGCTGGAGCAGTGAAGAACCGGCAGTTGGCCAACTTGCTGAAAACGAAGAGGGGCGCTGCATTCATCTACACCACTTTGGACGCACCGGAGGACTACGAAGAACTCGCCAAGTGAGCTTACTGAAACTTCACGTCCACTTGTTCATGTTTGAAGACTCGTGGCCGTGAAGGGAAACATCACAGTCGCCCTGCCCACAAGCAGCCGCCAGATGTTCCATCTCCTTCGGCGTCTAAGTCTGGCAAAGGAGTCACTCGTGATCATCTGCGACAAACACATCTACAACACCAACCAGGTAGTTTAGGATTTTTCGAACACAATATTCTCATTTCAGTACGATTCTGATATTGACCACTTTGGAACGGGCATCTTCGAGGAGTTAACCCTCATCTTCAGCCACAAAGGAGATCACCTGGAAAATGTGCAGACGGTAAGCTTTCCGAATACCCCAACATTTGTCAATCAGGTTGTTCTTGTATCTGGCGAGTCCTCCGCAGAAGTTGTGCAGCAGTACGGGCGGGCATCCGCCAAGGAGAAGGAGGGTGCTGTCCTGTGGAACGTGGAGACTCTGCACCCCTTCCCGTTCGAGGCACTCAGAAGAATCGCCCTCCAGTACACCAACAAAAAAAGTGAGTCCCTTTTTCCAACATCTTCTAAACGTTTACTATTGTTTTCAGCCATAAAGCTCTACGACGGGGGAAGCAGCAGTGGAAGCAGCATCTGGCCAGAGATCAAGGAATACGTTGAAGGAAAGAAGGAGGAAAGGATCGAGCTGATTCACAACATGAACCACCTCTTCTCTCTCGACGAGACGGGACTGCCCATCGGTCAGTTTAAAACCTCTCGCTAACTATCTCTCTCTCTTTCTCTCTTTCTCTTTCTCTCTTCCTCTCTCTCTCTTCCTCTCTCTCATTCTCTCTCTCTCTTCCTCTCTCTCTCCTTTTCTCTCTCTATCTCTCTCTTCTCTCTTTCTTTCTTTCTTTCTTTCTCTCTTTCTCTCTCTCTCTCTCCCTTTCTTTCTCTCTCTCCCTCTCTCTCTCTCTCTCTCTCTCTCTCTCTCTCTCTCTCATTTTCTCTCTCTTTCTCTCTCTCTCTGTCTCTCTCTCTCTCTGTCTCTCTCTCATCTTTCTTTCTTTCTTTTTTTTCAAACTTAATTAAAACACCATTTTAGAAGTCAAGGTGCGAAATTTCGCTAAAAGGACGGACCACACTTCCGGCAGCCCAGCTGACATCTGGAAACTTGCAAAAGAATGCGGATTAAGCGATGACGAGGCATTGGAGCGACTACTGGAACTCTACATTACGGCAAACAATCTCAATGGAGATGCGGGAAAGCTGACCCGTGAGCTGACGCCCTTGTTTGGGCTGCTCAAGACGAACTACGCAGAAAACATGAAGGTAACTCAAAACTTTAATTTACGCAATTAACTGATATTTCAGCTATTTGAAGTGATGATGCACAAATTGCGCCAGTTGCTGCTCAACAATGAAATCGGTCCCGCCCCCACCATCAGCACCTTTGCCAGTCAAGGATTCGCTAGAGGAACTGTATCCACCGCTGCAAGAGCCCTGAGAGGTGGAGCCCGAGGAGTCTCAACTTCTACAAGGAACGCCGGAGGAATCGGCCAAGCTGCTTCTACTGGAGGAATCAACCGCTTTGGTTAGTCACCTCCATCACCTCCATCACTCTCTCACTCTCACTCTCTCTCTCTCTCTCTCTTTTCTCTCCTCTCACTAACCCCTTTGATTTCAGCCTCGACCATGCCCGGTGGGCAGAGAGAAGCCAAGAATTCTCTGGCCAATGGAGGAACTTCTGCGATGAAGGGAGGATCCATCGCCACTCACACTTTGAGGCCTGGAGGAGCCAAGCCCGCCGCCGGCCGCCGCGACGACAGGACCGACTGTGATACTCATGCCAACAGGGGCGCTAAAAACGCCAAGTGAGGAATAAATGACTTGGCTGTCGATGTTTATGTATGACTTATACACTTGTTAGTATTTTGGTAGCCGTCATTTTGACCCAGCGGCTTTCTTACAAACGTTTGTATGAACTTTCAGACTGCGTTTGGCAGTCATCCAGTAGAGAGATGATGCTTCCTGGAAGTTACAGTCAGCTTGGGAAGATGAGCCACCTTTCTACATCACAATTGAGAAGGTCTTCTATCTGACCCATCTCTCTTTCTACCTCTCTCCCTCTCTATCTCTCTTCCTCTCTCTCTCTCTCTCTCATACTGCCAATACTGCTGTGGAAGAGAATACCTCTTTTACGTCTTCAATCCCAGTCCTCAGAGGTTTTCGTGGCTTTCAACGTCGTCGTAGAGAGAAACAGAGAGAAAGAGAGAAAAGAGCAACAGAAAGAGAGAGAGAGCCTTTATTCACTGAATCGCCTTCATTTGTCGGACACTTCTGATGATCGCCACAATCAGTAGCACCACGAAGACTAGCACAATCGAACCGATGGTGAAAATCCAGCACATTGTAGGAACTAAATCGGTTTTTTTACTGAAATTGTATTTTGCCTCAACTTACCACCAAACCATTTCCCGCACGGTTCTCCAAAGCCTAAAATAGATGGAATCGATCCATTTGAATTGCCTTTACTTACACATGTCTGGAGATTCGGGAGGGGTTAGTGAAAGAGTGAGATTTGGCTGAAAAATTGAAATGGTGGGGAAGTTGGGGCAGAAAGGGTTTAAAGTGAGGCTTGCTAAAAGGGAGAGAGAGAAAGAGAGAGGGAGAGAAAGAGAGAGAGAGAGAGAGAGAGAGAGAGAGGGAGGGAGAGAGAGAGAGAGAGAGAGAGAGAGAGAGAGAGAGAGAGAGAGAGAGAGACCTACCCCATGTTGCAGAACAGCTGGCACGTAGAGAGGGGCATGGAACCCATGCTGATGTGGCTGAACGTATTGCATCGGAATGAATATTGCACCGAACGGGCCCCGCGCTGATTCACCCCGTTCTCCTGCCCGCCCCGAGAAAACGACAACATCCTCCATTTGTACGAACAAGTCACCCACTCCGGAAATATTATTGAAGTTTACAACGGGAAAACGAGAGATTTACAGGGGGGGGGGGGGGATTCACAGAAAGAGAAACGAGAAACATAAAAAAGCGGGGTGGGGAGGGGTCTATTGACGGAGGTGGCTGATGTGGTCGGCCAGGGAGTGGAAGGCGTTGGCGGCCATCTTCAGGACGTTCGAAGGGACGTTGGCCGCGTGAAGGAGAGACGCCAGGTAGAACATCAGAGCCATGAAGAGGACCTGGAAATATGGAAGTCAATGGGGAGCCGCTATTGGCAAAACTGAATAGAACTCGTTATGACAACCTCAGGCCGCCTAAAAACAGATCGGTTTTGTCAGAATCAGGTAGTTTGGTTGAGCCGTGTTTGACAAACAAAGGTCGCCTATTCAGACCGCTTTTGAAAACCTCAGGCCGCTGAGAAATTCCGCCTTTAGCGACCTAAAGCCGCCTGAAGTGGACCGCTTTTGGCAACGATAGGCCGCTTGAATTGTACCGCTTTTGGCAACGATAGGCCGCTTTTAGAAACGATAGGCCGCACCAATTCGGCCGCTTTGAGTAACCTTAGGCCGCCTCAATTCCACAGCGTTGTGCAATCCCAGGCCGCACCTATTAGGCCGCTTTGAGGGACCTCAGGCCGCCTGTTCCACATTTTCTCCGTCGTAATTTCCAACTCACAAAGACGACGAAGGGAGCGGCCCGGTCGATGTTCGAATGGGCGCGGCACCAATTCCTGACTTCAGCCGACGTGTCCAGCACCAGCTTCGACGCCGAGCGAGAGGAGTTCTAAATCGATTCATTATATTTTCCACAATTAGATTACTGTATCCTTAACTTTAGATGTTGTAAGCCTTACCGAGTGATGCAGCGTCTCGTGGCCCTTCTCGCCGTTGTTGTTCTCGTCCAGGAGGTAGAGCTGCGCTGGAAATAGACCTTTAAGCACCGTAAATTCCCCGAAAATTACAATTTATAGTCTCTCAGACCTTTAAAAACCGGCTAACTATGGGAATTAGAACTAACCACTGGGAACTTCGGCCTGTCGCTGCTTCTGAAGCCGGGGCGACCTTCTGACGGTAGTTTGCTCCTGGATGGCAGGCTTACGGGGTGCCTGCGCCACCCTCTGGCAGCCTCTGATCATCTGGCCGGCCATTGGCTCAACGCGGTAGGTCTGAAAAAGACAGATTTAGTAAATAGTGGAGGTATGAAGCTAGAAGGGATTGAGAAAGATTCAGTTGAGTCCTGAGGATGCCAGAAGCGACAACCGTTTGCCAGCTGCCTGAGCGGTCTAATTCAAGCGGCCTGAGGTTGCCAAAAGCGGTATAATCGAAGTGACCTACAGTTGTCCGAAGCGGCCTATCTGAGCGGTCTAATTTAAGCGGCCTGAGGTTGTCACAAGAAGCCTAATTGAGGCCTACGATAACCACAGGTGATGTAATTGAAAGCGGTCCAAAGCAGCCAAATTGTGGCGGCCTATCGCTGCCAAAAGCGGTCCAATTCAAGCGGCCTATCGTTGCCAAAAGCGTCCTTTAAACACAATTCAAATGAGATAACCTCAGTTTTCTCACGAATCGTTTTCCTTCCATTCCGGTGCTCCTCCTCATACTCGTAGAAGGTCTCAGTGCGAATCTTCATGGCAGGTGGAATATAGGGAATGACACCGCCGTTTTTATCGCCTTGAGAGTTGGAAGAGACCGGCTGGCAAACAAGGAAGATCGTCAGAAGGGAATGATAAAAAGGATCTACATTTCATAAATTTTCATTTCAAAATTCAGTTTCCCTTGTTTCTCGCTGGCAGTGTTGACCGATGCCATATGCTAATGTGCTGACACCGGAGCACAATCGTCCGTACGGGGAATAACAACAGCTGCGCGACGGGGATAAAAGACGACCGCTTATTGAATGAGGACAGGGGAGGGGCCATCACAAAACAATTCGATTGACAAGGCGGCTGCCGTGAAATTGGGCGGCCTGAGGATACCAAAAGCGGCCTTACGTAGTAAATGTGCAGTCAACAGAGACATATTTGAAGCGGCCTGAAGTTACCCTAAGCGGTCTAATTCGAGCGGCCTATTGTTGCCAAAAGCGGTTCAAAAATGAACTAGTTGTCCGAAGCGAGGGATGTTTCTAAGAAGCGGTGGCAGCTGGGCGGCCTGTTACTGCCAGAAGTGACCAGCAACTGGGCGGCCTGAGGGTGCCACAAGCGGACTGAAAACTCCAATACGGCCAAATTTGTATAGATGACAACGGAATTGGGTTGATTTCAAAGCAAAGTTTAGCATATACGGTACTAAACCACCGTGGGAGTGGCTAAAATTGCCAATTTTTGAGTCCAAAACTGGATAGTATCAGTGTTTGAATGGCGTAATTGAGACAGAAGTGTGAAAAAATTGGCAACAAATCCTTTCCGTCACAGTTACGCGTAAGTACAGGGCGGACCTCCACTCAGTGGATGTCAAGCGGAAGACCTCAGGTCACGGCCACCTGCTCCGATAAATAGCATGGAGGTCGTCCGAAAAGGAACTCATTAAATACAGAATCTTTCTCTCCCTCCCTCTCTCGAAACAAATCACACTAAACAATAAAATACGAGGTTTTGGCCAATGTTTGACAGGTACGGTTTGAAACCACCGTGGGAGGGGCTATTTGGCAAACCTGGCAATAAAAAGTACTTAATTAGGTTGCTAGATGCGAATGAGGGGTGCTAGTTTCAGCCGAGACCGGACCCTGTCAAACAGTGGTTTTTGGATAACAAAAGCCACCAAATCTGGAGATTAAAGGACATGGAGGTGTGAAGAGCAACCGGCTGCCTGTATGCGGAGAGCTCTCAATGTGCAAATCAATAATGCTCCATCTGCCGGCGGGGTCAATTGGGGATGTGACCCCGGTGGGGAGGGCAACTGCCAGCTCCGCATAATTGTAATGGGAGGACCAGCCACGCGCGAGAGACCGGGATTAGTTCATAAACAACTGGTGGCAGGGGTAGGATTTCGGTAAACTGGTTATAAACTATCTCTATCTTTCTCATTTGAGAGAGAGAGAGAGAGAGAGAGAGAGAGAGAGAGAGAGAGGTCAAGCTACTATGCTAAGTACAAGCGTCCGTTCGTATGGAGTATTTGCATTCGACGCCATTCGGCACTGTGGGGAAGACAATCGAGGCTACACACGTTCAAACAAGGAGTCCTATACGAATGAAGAATTAGTGGCAGCGGCGAATTCCTCCTATTTGCATTCACTGTTAATCAGAAAATTATCCTTCTTAAGAGACCACACGAGCGCTTTAAATACGGGGTCATGCTTCTCAAGCGGAGATGGGCGGCCTGCGGGTGCCAGAAGCGGCCTAGCCATCCAAAAGCTGAATAAAGCGGTTGAACGATATTCCGCTTTTTGCAGCGGCTGTGAGCAATTAAACGACCTCATGAGGTCAAAAGCGGCTGACTGGAAGAGCTGCGTCGCTGGTCCTTTCGACGAGGAGGTTATCAGCAAATGGGCGGCCTGATGGTATCAGAAGCGGTCTTTTAACTCCTTCGAAGAATTTCTAATTACGGCGGAGTTAATATCAAGACAGAAACACCAGTTTCTGTGGAAAATATGGCTTTCTGGGCGGCCTGATATTGCCAAAAGCGGCCCTGAACGAAAAATATTAATGCCTCTTCCGCTCCAGTAGCGGTCGATGTCAACAAATGGGTGGCATGATGATGCCAAACGCGGTTTTAGGTAAAAAGCGCAAGGTTTCTGTAAAGAAGCGGCTATTAGGAGCGGTAGAACGGCCTGCTGTTGCCAGAAGCGGCTCAAAACACCAAGTGGGCGGCCTGAGGGTGCCAGAAGTCCAAGTTCGAATATATTTGTTGCAAGTCCAAGACTCACTCACTGCCTAAAAAGAACGATTACGGTACTTACCCAAACCACACCCCGTTCGTCTCTCTCCATGATCCGTCTATTTTCATCCGCCTTGCGCAGCATCTGAAAATAAGCCTTTTGAAGGAATCAACAGAATGTTCTGTATTTTGCATAAATTTCCATTATTACTCGATAAAATACTGCGAAATCTCTTGATTTACCGCCGCCGCCAGCCGATCAAACAATTAGAAGATATCCATCTGCTGCGCGGAAAAGCACACAGCCTCATCCATCCCACATGCCATATGACCCGCGCGAATTCGTCATCTCCCGCCGTTTGATCCATTTTCTGGTATATTTTCTTGTTTTAATGTTAAAACCATCCATTTCCTGAAATAAATAAGAAACTGTGCTTACCGCAGCGTCGGGAGTATTCTCAATCCGCCTGACGGCGGTACTTCTGCTTCCACTGGGGGTGGATTTCTTCGCGGGGCTGGGCTCATCGTCATCGATCTAAAACACCATTATTAGCTTTTAAAACATATAATAGTTTAAAAATACCAAATTATCTAAATAAGCAGAAAACTCACGGAGATAGTGGGATGACGGCGTTGAATCGGGGTCGATGTGTATATTCTCGGCCGATCTCCTTCTGGAAATAGATATTTCTTTACTTTTACAGTTTAAAGGCAATTATTTAACCTTATTTACTTTAAAATTCCATTTTGAATAGAAAAATGATGCAAAGCGACTTTTCTCAGAAAGCGGCTGCGAAAAACCAATTTCCATAAATTTTCACACTTTTCCACCACCTGACTTCTGATATCACCAAAATCACTAATTTAGAATGAAAATAAGGCTAACAGATAAATAAAAACTCACTTTTCCTCCGCGGCGTTGAAGGAGGAGTAATATCGAATTCGCCGTCGAAGTTACCCTCTAATTTCATGACTAACTGAAAATAATATATTATTACCATTATTTTAACGATTTTAATAAATAAAATCTTAAGAAAACATTAAAATAACGGAATTTATGGGATTTTAAAGAAAATTTAGGATAGGACATTTTTTCCAACGAGAGTTACGTATGAACGACTTGCGCGCTGTTTACGCGGAAAGTTTCGCAGGTTTAAAAAAATTGGATTTAAAGGATGTGTTAATTGTATAGATGGGTTTTAAAGGTATTTCGGGAGTTTTAAGCAATTACAAGATTATATGCCACATGCGGTATATTTCCCCTACCCCGCACTCTCTCGCGGGCTGTGTTCTCTGCGATTCTGCGCCGAGCAGGTGCTCTGACCAGGCCTTTTTTGTCTCTTTTTGATTCACTTTTTTTCGTATCTCCGTCAGCTGGGTACGGTCATGGGAACGAACGCAACTGCGGTTGATTCACGGTTTCGCGCGGCACCGGCGCCATTAGCGATTTAGAACCTTCTTTGTACACGTCCGTCACTCTTTCACTTGCACGACATCACGTTGACACGTTCAGCTCACCCTAAAGTCACGCCCACACACACAAATTCACTTTCTCAGTCGCTTTTCTCCAGGTGTTAGATGAATTTAAAC
>JAJQXH010000030.1:4350000-4490000 GCA_022343465.1 Oscheius sp. G VE-2021 | reverse complement strand
TTATCAGATTTTGACAATTTAATTGAATAAAACTTAAATTTTATCGTTTAAAATAAGCAAAATTGGTATTTTTCAGTGGTCTGCCGGGTAATTGCGGAACTGTCACCGTTGCCTGTGAAGAAGTCGACGGGGGCCACCGCGAGCACATCCGATTCGAGTGCAATGCTGTCAAAGTGGATAAGAAGGACTTTTTCGGGAAGAGCGACCCCTTCCTCAAGATCTACCGAATGAACGACGACGGAACGTGAGTTTACCAACGAATCTGCGTCTCTAACCTCTCCCTAGTCGTCTGGGTCTCTGCGTCTCTAACCTTTCTCTAGAATTCTTCAAAATTCAAGAATATTTCAGTCGAACCATGGTCCATCGCACGGAATTCATCAAAAAGACGCTGAACCCCACGTGGAGGCCCTTCGAAGTCAACATGAGCACCCTCTGCGGAGGAAAGAGGGACAGGGACATTCATCTGGAATGCTGGGACGATAATCTACAGTAAGACCGACTTCGAGAAGAAATGCCAATTTAGGGAGAATAGGTTCGAGCCGGACTACATTGGCAGCTGTCAGGTGAACGTGGGAAGACTGCTCGAGGCGAAGAGGCTGGAAGTGCCGGTAAGAGATTGGAATTCGGAGAAGAAATTAGTGATTTCAGCTGATCAACGAGAAGAAGCAGATCAAGAAGGGGAAAAAGTACAAGGATTCGGGAGTTCTCGTCCTCAACGCACACTCTTTTGCAGTACCCACTTTCCTCGATTTCATTTCTGGAGGGTTAGTTTTTTTTTTAAATCAACACTTGAACTATGGAAGGCCACGAACCGCTGAAATACTAAAGTACCGTTATCCCGGAAAGCGGCATGAGGTTAACAGAAGCGGTTTTCTGCCAAAAAAAGCGGAAAGCGGCCTGCGGTCAACAGAAAGCGACCTTATCCCAAAAAAGCGGTCTGAGGTCAACAGAAGCAGTCTTCTGCCAAAAAAGCGGAAAGCGGCCTGAGGTTAAAAGAAGTGTTCTTCTGCAAAAAAAGCGGCCTGAGGTCAACAGAAAGCGGTCTTCCCATTTTTTCACGCCTAAATCCTATTTTTCAGCACCGAGCTGGATTTCATGGTGGCGATCGACTTCACCGCTTCGAACCAGCCGCCGCACGACCCCAACTCTCTTCATTTCCTTGGAAAGAGGCCTAATCAGTACGAAGTGGCCATCAGGTTGGTCTCTCACTCATTCACTCACACACGCACACACACACACACACACACACACACACACACACACACACACACACACACACACATACTTTCTAACAACCCATATTGATTTTTCAGATCCGTCCTCGAAATCTGCCAATTCTACAACACTGGCAAGAAGTTCGACGCCTTCGGCTTCGGCGCCATCGTCCCCGGAGACTCCCGCGTCGCCGATCTCTTCACTCTCACCGATCCCAAGGTTTCCACCTCTTCTTGGCCATCTAATATTCAAATTCCAGCCAGTTATGTCGAATCCAGCCGTGGCAGGAGTCAACGGCGTCATGGCTGCCTACGAAGGCTGCGTGAGGACGGTCCGCTTCTATGGACCCACGAACTTTGCCCCGATTGTGCAGCAGGCGGCGAGGAAGACGGCCGCCAGTATGAATGCTGGAGGGCCTGGAGCCAGGTATCAGGTGAGAAGAGCTGTTTTTGAGGCGGGTGTAACCGAATTTTGCCAAAAATCGGTCATTTGCGGGATTGTTCGTGCCACCCGGATGCACCCAGCTTGTATAATAAGAAATTCTCGCTCTTGACATAAGGAAATAGGGCCTTAATAAGGCATTTTCTACCATTTCTGCCAAAAATTGATCTTAATTTAGCTTGTGCTAGAGTCAAATTCATGTCATTCTTGATCTCTGAGACAAAAGAGGTTCTTTCGTTGACTTGTCAGATAATTGGATGTTTCCCCGTGGGAAACGATTTCTTATTCATCGAAACGGGCTGGTTTTCGCTCTTTCATGCCACTCAGAAAAGGTAATGAACCGCAATGACAGGTCAATCGCGCTTTGAGCTGTTGAATTTGGAATTCGGGGGGAAATTGGTTAAAAATTGTGGATAAAGAGATTCTTTTTCAGATCCTTCTGATTGTGACAGACGGCTGCATCTCGGACATGATGCCCACGAAGAAGGCGATCGTGGAGGCAGCCGGTCTCCCTCTCTCCATCATCATCGTCGGAGTGGGAAACGCGGATTTCGAGAAGATGGACGAATTGGACGGGGACAACGTCCGTCTCTCCCACAATGGACGATTCGCAGAGAGGGATATCGTACAGGTACTGGCAATTAAAAGCCGCTTTTTGGCAGCCAAAGGCCGCTCTCTCCTCTTCCTCTCTTAAAATTACCATTTCAGTTCGTCCCGATGAACCAATTCTCCTACAGTACCTCCGTCATCCCGGAGAATGTGATGGCCGCCCTGGCGAAGGAGGTCCTGGCCGAGGTGCCTCAGCAGCTGACCTCCTACATGAGGAGCAGGGGAATTCAGCCCCAACCGCCCAAGGAGAAGCCCGTCTGGCAGGCGAATGATAACACAGGTACACGCGCTCACACATACACACATACGCACAGGCTCGAGTTCCAAAAGTGAAAACGGTCCACTATTTCGCTGCTGTAACAAGACAATGAGGAAATCAATTCTACCGCGAGGTGTTCTCCGAGCGGTGGATTTTGCCCATTCCACCTTTTCCTTGCGTCATTTCCGGTGACCTCCAATTTTGGTATTCTAATTAGAGGGGAAATAGGAAAACGACCGAATCCAGGTCTTCGGTCGAATGAAATGACATTTCCAATTGGAGGAATAGGAAGGGTCGGAATAGGTTGAGGGATAGAAATGGGATATTTGTGTCATCAGATAACCAGGCTACGGTAATTTAAAGGTCTAAACACTAGGTTACTGTAATTTAAAGTGGGGAGATTAGAGTTAGAGGCAGGTCCTTCTCCTTCTCTCATGGTCCCTCTGACCCCCCTATTTTCAGTGTACCCCTCGGTTGAAGCCAACTCCATGCAGAAGACCGATTCTCCCAGTGCTCCCCCGGTGAACGTCGGCGACATCGGCATTCACAACATGGCCATCTACTAAATCGAACGCATTCCGCTTGCCAAAGACCTCTCTTCAGCAAAGTCTCAAGATCTTCTGTATATATTTGTGAAACTCTCCATTTCCATCTGATGGCAATAAATCTATTGGAACTTTACTACTGATTGCTGAAAAGGGGTAATCGGGCTATTTAGATGCGAAGGTGGAATGAGGAAAGCAAAGGGCGTCAACTATTACTCACTATTGACACTGCATATGCGTTAAGGAATGAGGCATACTGTAGCACTAAGAAAGCGCCAAGGGTATTGTAGAATCACTAAAAGCGCTAAAAGGGAGCAGATGTATCGAAAAAAGCGCAAAGAGAGTCTGGAGATGCACCGAGAAAACGCCAAGGATTACAGTAATTGCACCTAGAATGCGCTAAGGAAAATCATCTGCACCATGATTGTGCCAAGGGTAGTGTAGAACTGAAAACGCAAAAAGGGAGCAGATGCACCGAAAAAAGCGCAAAGAGAATCTGCAGATGCACCAAGAAAGGAAGGGCAATTTAGAGGTCCAGCTGGCAGGAACTGACCAAATACTCAAATGGATGTCAACAAAAACCAAATTAACTTTCTAAAAACTGCATAAACATTATTTCTAAGGACTGCATAAACTTTGATTTGAAAAGAATAAAAAAGCAAGAATTCCTTATCTGCTGCGGCAATCTTGATCTATGATTCATCATGGCGTCACCTTTGTTGTCTCTCTGAGCCGCGATTTTCGAATATCCTTTTCGAAAAAAATATTCGAAAATGCAATAGTTCAGCATCACTCCGTGGGTATATAAGCCACCGGTCGCCCTCCCTTGGCAACGATGCCACGTCGCCACCACTTCCTTCCCTCTTCTGAGGAGATGTCCCATTTCTTCCGCCGTCGCTCTCCCTCTTCTTCCTCTTCTAGCAGCAGCTCATCCAGCTCTTCTTCGAGCAGTTCTTCTTCTGATGAGGAGCCGAAGCGTCATCAGAAGAAGAGGCATTGTCGCAAAGGAGACAGATCCAGAGGAGATACAGCGGTCCGTGGCCGATCGAGAGGAGCCAAGGAGAGACGTCATTCGAGAGGAGAGAGGAGGGAGAGGTCCCGATCTAGAGGAGGAAGGGACAGACGCCGTTCCCGTGGTCGTCGAGAGAGATCTCATTCGAGAGGACAAAAGGAGAGGGGTTCTTCCAGAGGCCCTAGGGACCGCTCCCGTTCCCGATCCCATTCCCATGGCCCTAATCCCTTTAGCCTGCCTAAAGGCTTTAGGCACTTTCCCTATCGCCCCTATCCCCACTTTGGCTTTCCCCAGCCATTCTCCCATGGCTTCCCCAATCACCCTGTCCCTGACTGCCGTGGCTTCATGAGACCTCCCGGTTCTTTCTCCCGTCGCCATAACCGCCATCCCCATGCCCACCGTCGTCCTGACTACCCTCGTGGATGGGACAGCCATGCCCACTCGTTTCCTCAACATCCCCAATGGTTTGGATTTCCCTTCGGAGACCCCTTTGGGCGCCTTGAAAGGGCTTCATCCGTTTAGGACCCATTTTAGCTTGTTTTACCTATTTTCACTGTTACGTAATCAAAATAGTCGTGTGTTTTATGAATAAAGTTTGTTAAAATTCATGTTTTTTTGGTTCTTTGAACGCGAGAACTTGAAGAACAAAGAAGTCTCGAAATCGCTAATGGAACCTGTGCCAGGTCACAGACGCCGCGCGAAACTGTGAATCAACCGCCGTTGCGTTCGTTCCAATGACCGTACTAGCTGACGGATATACCAAAAAGAACGATCAAGAAAGGGACAAAGAAGGCCTAGTCACCTGCTCGGCGGAGAATCGAGACTACAGCCCGCGAGAGAGCGTAAAGAGAGGGGTCGAGAAAGGTTAGACAGATTTGAATAGAAGTTGTAAATGTCGAAAAGCGGAAGATGAAGATGACATGCTTCTGGAGAAAGAGAGAAAGAGAGAGATACGGAGAGAGAGAGAGAGAGAGAGAGAGAGAGAGAGAGAGGAAGGGAGGGAGAGAGAGGGAGAGAAAGAGCGACCTTAGCGGCACTAGTTCTAAAAGTGAAAACGGTCCATTATTTCGCTGTTGTAACCTGGCAACGAGGAATTCATTTCTACCACGAGGTGTTCTCCGAGCGGTGGATTTCGCCCATTCCACCTTTTCCTTACGTCATTTCCGGTGACCTCCAATTTTGTTATTCTAATTAGAGTGTAAATAGCAAAACGACCGAATCCAGGTCTTCGGTCGAATGAAATGACATTTCCAATGGGAGAAATAGAAGGAAGGGTCGGAATAGGTTGAGGGATAGAAAAGGAATATTTCTGTCATTAGAGAACCAGGCTACGGTAATTTAAAGGACTAAATTCCTGGTTTAGAGAGAGAGCCAAAAAATAAAACAAGTTATTTGTACACGATCTCGTTTATTACGATCATCGCGAAAGTTGACAGAAGAATCGCACTCTTTCACTTCCAAAGGAGTTCTTTTAGAAGCAGTTGGCGACGCCGTTCATCGTCTGAAATGGTAATCTCTCTCTCTCTCTCTCTCTCTCTCTCTCTCTCTCTCTCTCCCTACCTGATAGTTCGGATCATATGCATCAGCCATCTTTCCCGTCTTCGCCCCCGCCTTGAAGTTCCCCCTCCTCGTCGTCTTGTTCTTGTCCTTGGCGAAGGCATCGGGGACATTGGCCAGAGTCTGACACATTTGTATTTTTCTTCTTTACTCCAGTCCAAAGCAACCTGATAGTTGGGATCATAGGTCCCAGCCATCGCCGGCTGTTTCTTCTTCTTCTCCTTGAAGGGGTCCGCCACATTGGCCATGGGCTGGTAGTTGGGGTCGTATGCGTCTACCATGACTGTTTTCTTCTTAGTTTTCTCCTTGAAGGCATCGGGGACGTTGGCAAGAGTCTGGAGAAAAGATGTCTCTCTTTCTATAATTCTCTCTCTCCCGCTTTCTCTCTCTCCTCACCTGGTAGTTCGGATCATAGGTCCCAGCCATCGCCGGCTGTTTCTTCTTCTTTTCCTTGAAAGGATCAGCCAGGTTGGCCATTATCTGGTAGTTCGAATCATAGGCATCCACCATGGCCGGTTTCTTCTTCTTTTTCTCCTCAAAGGCCTCAGGAACGTTGGCGAGGGTCTGAAAAATGATTTCTCTCTCTCTCTCTCTCTCTACCTGATAGTTCGGATCATCGGTCCCCGCCATCACCGGTGATTTCTTCTTCGTCTGCTTGTGCTTCTTCTTCTCATGGAAGGATCCGCCAAATTCGCCATCGTCTATCAACTACCGTAACCATAGCTACAGTAACCCTTACTTGGTAGTTGGGATCATCGGTTCCTGCCATTTGCATCTTCTTTTTCTTCTTCTTGTCCTTCTTCGTCGTGAAGGCTTCGTATCAGCCATCACCGGCTTCTTCCTCTTCTTCTCCGTCATTCCGAATGCCTCGGGAACTCCAGCCATCGTCTGATAGTTCGGATCATAGGCATCCGCCATCTCCACCTTTTTCTTCTTCTTCGTTCCTCCCTTAACTCAATTTCAATCGATTTCAGAAGACTCCTACATCATCTTCACTAGACTTGGTGGTCCTAGTCGGCGTCCTGGTCGGAGTGTAGGTCCTGGTCCTTCCCGCATCCTCTTCGTCGTCGTAGTCCATCGGCGGAGCAGATCGGTCCTTTTCCTTCTTGTCACTGGAACAGAAGACGAGGAGGAAGGGCAGGGGGATGAGGAGGAGGGAGAACTCCCAGAGGAGAAGGGAGAGAACCATGGGACGACCGGTGGGGGTGGGAGACCACCGGGGAATAATTTGGGAGGGGGCTCAATTGGGCGACATTAGTTTACGCTAATTTGCGTGAAAGGGAATTCTCACGGAAGTGAATGAAGCACCCAAAAGAAGGAGTTACTTTTCAGCCTTTCCAGCTTCTTTCCTTTTCTAATCGTAATCGCGTAAATGGTGAGTATAAATGGCTTCTGCGTGTGGGCTGCGCTGCACCGCTGCAGCTGCTCTACGCTGCCGCTATTAGGAAGATGCAGATGCCGCTTAAGTATCTCAGGACGGAAGAACGGAGGGCGTCAGGAAGGACGGAGGGCGTGTTGAGAGAGATACACAAAAACACAGAGAGGCAGAGAATCAGAGGGAGAGAGAAAGAGAGAGAGAGAGGGAGAATAAGAATTGATTGAAGCGAATGTTTATTCTCCAATTAATACAATATACAATAACTAACACTGTTTCAAAAACAAACGAGAATCGACAATTTCTGCGATCAAGAAGGGTTTCTCCTCTCCTGGCCAGGTGAGGAGCCATTTCTTATCCTCCACTCGAGAAGGCGCGTCTTTGGCCATTCCGTAGAAGACGTCGACGGCGTCCAATCAGCCAAGTCCTCAGTTTTAAGGTAACTTTTCTGAATGACGGTATTGTTCCCAAAAACTTAGTTTGAGCTACCTCAAAGTAATCCAAAAAGTCACCCGGAGTCACGTAGACCTCGGAGAAGGAAACTGTCTTCTTGGCCTTGATGGAGGTGAGCATTTCGATGTTAAGAGAATAGTTGTCGCAGATGTCGACCTGGAATTTAAGGAAATATAAGCTAAAAAAGAAAAATTGAAATAAAAAATATAGAAAATGATCGAAAGTGAAAAACATACCTCGTCAATATTACTGGTGTCATAGTGGAACTCGTTGATCTCATTGTTCAGATGGAGTGTGTTCAACTTCAGCTTCTGGATCTTGACCTTCTGAAAGTTATCATCTTTTGTTAAGGTCTTAAAATTGTAACAACCTTAAAGACTTCGGCAGTGTTAGGGTCATTGTGCTCCAGGAAGGGACACTCCAGAGTTTTGATTTCCCCCAACTTCAAGAGGAAGGCACAAGTCTTTTTGGTCAAGTAGCCGGTGAACCACATTGGCTGAAAAGAAGGAAATGAGTAAATGAGCGAGTGAGTGATTGAGGGCATATGTGAGAGTGAGGACGTGTGCCGGTGAGAACAAAGTAGATCAACCCACGCTAATGACCACATGGAGATCTTTGAGCTTCATCTTCACGCACTGTTCGAAGGTTAAGGACTTTCCATTAGTTTTGAGGAAGACACAATCAGTCTGAAACATATTTTTTTTAGTAAAAAAGAACTTTTTGAAAATTTACCATAATCGTGATTGTGGTGACATCAATCGGATAGAGATTCTTCTTGTTCCTCTCGTCCAGCGCCCCAGCCATTGTTCCAGTTTGCAGGAAAGTGGCGTAGGTTTCGAAATTCATCTGAAAAATGTCAATGTTTACTTGTTCTTTTAAAAGAATCTACATTTTCCAAGATCTGGTCCTTCAAATACAAAGGAAGGACGGATAAGTCGAAGGCCTCGGTTCCGTTGACGACAGACATCTTGGGGAGAGAGAAATAGAAGGATTCAGAGAAAAGGAATGGGTTGGATGCGATTGAGGAGAAGTCAGAGCTTACCCTGAGAAAAAAGCTGATGCGCAGGGTCAGGCCGCAGAAGACTGAAGCAGATGCAGAAGTCAGCAAAAATATTGGGAATGTAGATCACAGTAATTAAGAATGTAGCAGATACTGTAGGAACAAAAGAGAAGGGGGAAGTGTGTGTGTGTGAGAGAGAGAGAGAGAGAGAGAGAGAGAGAGAGAGAGAGACTCACACACTCACTGACTCTATCTCACACCCACACACATTCACTCTCTCTCTCACACACACACGCAAGCATACACACACCAACACTGTCTGACACAGATAAACGTACACACATACACACACCTCACTATGAATTCAAATATCTTTGAAAATAATTACCCTAGTTTTCTGAAGATTCCTCAGCTGAGCGTGAGAACATCTGTTGCGGCGTTTGAGAAGAGCTGTGGCTGTGGCCGTGGGCATCCCTGTGATTCCAAAAAAAGCTGCGGCTGTGGCCGATGTCCCCATCTGTTTTTAAAGGCTTTTATGGCTACCTCAAGCCGTTTTCTGCTTTTTCTGGCGACCCCAGGCCGATTTCTGCTTTTTGGAAACCTTAGGCCGCTTTTTACGAGATCTGACAACATCAGGTCGCTTTGTGTCGCCTCTTTCTCTCTCCCTCTCTCTCTTTCTCTCTCTCTTTCTCTCTCTTTCTCTCCCTCTCTCTCTTTCCGAATTGGCCACATTTCTCCAAATTGTCCAGTATCCTTCTGTGTTACAATCCCATCTTTGATGCGACAAACAGCTATGCCCATGAAGAGGCCCTTCATAAGATAAGTGAATCACTGTCGAACCAAGCTATCTCAAATGATTCGTCCCCAGACCATGTCGTTTCCAAAGAAGCCACGTCATTAGGCGTTTCCCTCCAAATCACCGCCTCTTTCAGTAAGAAGCCTATTTACCGACTTGGCCCATCCCTAAAACCCTCCCTATCAGAACCTAAGAAGATAAGAACAACTACGCCTAGGTTCACTTGGCGCCGAGGGCGAAAATATTTGTATCGGTGGTCTATTTGCGTTCATTGCGACCCTTATCACCACCTCTGTGTCATCCGGGCTTATCGAATCCTGCTGGAAACTGGGGAGCAGAACACCGCCCTCCGCCTCCCCAACGACACACCATGGGGTTTGAACTGGTTTGTATTCCTTTAAAGTTGGGTTACTGTAGAAAACGGTTCAGGACAATGTCGCATGTTCAGTTATCGTCTCTCTGATTGCCTATATTGTATTTTACGCCCTTTTCGTAGCAGCTCAGCTCTGGTGGGCTTTTGCCCTCGTGGCCACAGGTAAGAGAGGGATTTTTGGAATTTAGAATGGTTTTTATAATAAAATTATTACAAAATAGGTTTAAAGAGATAGTTTACAAAATATTTACTACAAAATATTGATTATGAGTGGAATTGTTTCCGTGGCCTACGTTAGAAACCGCTTTCTTGCTGCGCGCAGAATGCCAATGACAGATTTTGGAATGCCAACTTGGTACAACCATTGATTTAATTTCTATTTGAAGCAGTTACTGAAACATTGGAATGATGCTACCAAATTCCCACTAAGAAAGATACAGAGACAGACAAATAGACAGAGAAGCATAGAAAGAGATAGACAGAGAGATGGAGAGACAGAGAAACAGAGAAACAAATAGGCAGAGACGGAGACAGAGAGGCATAAACACAGAGAGACAGAGAGATGTAGAGACGGAGATACCATGACATAGAGACAGAGACAGAGACAGAGAAAGAGAGAGAGAGAGAGAGAGAACCACTCCTTCCATCCATTTCCTTCCTCATCGATACGAGGACCGTGTTGCAGATCGTAAACTCGTCCTGTTGACCAAAAATTGCGAAAATCGCTTCCTGACTCTCCCCTCAAACACATATTTACGACCAGAGAAAACATTTCCGAGGGCGTCGTTTTTCCCGCGGAATGCGGCTCCGTCATCTTATCTTCTGCTTCACGCTCAGATTATCGTAGAAGAGAAGGGCTTACGGGAAGGAGACGTTTTATGGGAGAAGGCGGTAAAAATTGGAGAGACAAGGGGTGCAATGGGCGTTGGCTGGGAATGAAAGGCGATAGGGGGACTGGAAGTATCTCACTGTTTCACTTACTCACTCACTTACTCTCTCTCACACACACACGTACACAACACGTGTGTTCGTTCCACTATTTCGCTGTTGTAACCGGGCAACGAGGCAATCATTTCTACCGCGTGATGTTGTCCGAGCGGTGGATTTCGCCCATTCCAACTTTTCCTTTCGTCATTTCCGGTGACCTCCAATTTTGCTATTCTAATTAGAGTGGAAATAGGAAAACGACCGCATCCAGGTCTTCGGTCGAATGAAATGACATTTCCAATGGAAGAAATAGAAGGAAGGGTCGGAATAGGTTGCGAGATAGAAATGGGTTCTTTCCGCCATAAGAGAACTAGGTAACGTTAAGTTAAAGGACTAAAACTAGGATACTGTAATTCGAAGGAAGAAAGCACTAAACTTTTCAGCATTCTACTTCTTCCCCTTACTCTTCGCCTTCCAAAGAAGAGAACGATTGATCTCTCTAATCTGTTTCTTTATTCATGTAAGTTTTTCTTATATTTTTTTCTAAACTTTGAATTTCCCTCAGTGTATCGCCACAGTTGCCATAATCGGCTGGACAATCTTCTTCTTCGTTGAGATTTTCACTGGAGACCAGGTTGACAGATGGCTAGGTGTCTATACAAATGGCGCTTCCAATCGTAAAGATGGTATTTTGATCATAAATTCGTCTGAAAACATAGTTTCAGTTGCGAAATACACGTCTATCGCGATGAGTGTTGATGGTGCAGTTACGTCGATTGTTTTGATTGTGACGGCGGGAGTTTGCTATGAAAGGATACGGTAAGGACTTCAGAGGATGCTAATTCTAAGGGGTTAGACCTTTAAATTTGCAAGGTTTCTTTATTGATTGATTTGGCCATTGAAACTTCTTACCTGACGGTTCTTGAGGGGTAATGAGCTTAAGATTAGGTAGTTGTTGTCTTTGCAACTTTCAAGAGGCAGGGAGAGAAAGAGAGAGGGAGGGAGAGACAGAGAGAGAGACAGAGAAGGAGGGTGAGGGAGGTCAGCCAGTTAGAGATTAGTAAGAGTCAGACAAGTAGACAAAGAAATAGGTTAGGCACGCAGATATAGTAGTAGAGTGAGAAACCAAAGGTTAGAGACAGAGAGAGACCAGGCCGGCAGAGACAAGGGGTGAGGTAGATCAGACAGACAGAGGTTTGCGAGAGTCAGACAAGCAGAGGCAAAAAAGGGGTAGACAGTTGTTATAGACGCAGAGTATGAAAACCGACTGGTTAGAGACGGAGAGAGACCAGACATACAGAGAAGGATGGTGATGGGAGGCAGACAGTTAGAGGAATGTGAGAGTCAGACAAGTTGAAAACGATATAGACTGTGTAGGCAGCTATAGACGCAGAGTGAGAAACTATTGAGAGACTTAGAGACGGAGAGAGACCAGGCAGACAGAAAGAATGCGAGAGAGGTCCAGTTAGAGATGAATCAGAGTCAGACAACCAGAGAGGGAAAGATAGCCTAACCAGGTGACTATAGACGCAGAGTGTTAAAGAATGAATGGTTAGAGACGCTTAGATGGCGAGAGAGAAGACCAGACAGTTAGAGCTTTTTTGTAGGTAGGGGCAAGTTAGAGACACCTGCAGACATGCAGACATAAAGAGAAGGGGAGTGTGTGTGTGTGTGTGAGAGAGAGAGAGAGAGAGAGAGAGAAATAGAGAGACAGCCTCACAATCCAACCCACTCTTCAGATCCATGTACAAGGCCAAGGTAGGAGACAGTTTCCCAGCCGAAACGCTCGCGGTGAGCACGGAAATCGACTTCCCCACACCAGTGTAATCCTTAAAACCTAATTTCTTCCAAGTTCTAATTCCAGCCAACCGATCCCCCGATTGCGGACCACTTCAATGGGAGAGATTCGGGGTGAATCCCTGCCCAGAGGTCTCCATGGAACCACCTCCTGGGAGTCTCAGTCGGCCCGTTTCTCCCGACCAATCTACACGGAACGATTCTAACTACCTCCTCTTGAATCATTGTGGCAAATTATCGTTTTTTTTATTGATGAATATTATTGTTTACTAAATATTCTATGCATTTTCCTGGTTCCAAGTGCGGTTAAATTCCAAAAACTCGGGGAAATATAAGAAATACACGGGTTACTAGGGGTTTATATCGATTGTGATTCGATTCTATGCCTTAAATGAGCGAGATTGTAATTACGACATGGGAAATGAGGAGAATTTCCGTTTAAATGACAATTTAGATGGCCTGTGGAAGTCTTCCGAAGCCAATATTGCTTAATAACGTCATTTTATGACTCCCAATTATTGCATATAATATTTAAATAATTTTTTTAATGTTCAAAGTTCACATTTTCGTATTTCCCTCGTAATCCTTCGCAAATCGACGAAAGGGCGTTGGTCCTTTTGGGATTCTCTTCAAACAAGCTGAAAACACAAGTGCGCTCCAACGCTAACTGCGCATCGACTGAGTGTCGTGCTATTTGGCTGCGTATCGCGACCCCGGCCACCGTCCTTTAGAAAATCCCAAATTTTCCAACTCTTTTCTCTGGGGTTACGCGTCTTTTTCCGTTTATCTTTATTTTTTGAATTTAGATAAGACAAAAAAGTAATAATTATGGCCCATTTTCACTTTTCGTGTATTCCAACCGCTATTTAGTGAAAATCTGATATCAAAAGCTAATATTTGCCCTATTTGACGTATTTTTAGTTCCCAATTTTGATCTCTACTTTTTCCATTTCTCTTCTTTTATTTTCACGATTTTAATTTATTTTTTGCAGGGTCTGTCTTTAAAAAGCACATCCTTATTCCACCACGATGGTTAGGGAAGACAGGTCTACTTGGAAGGCTAACTACTTCCTCAAGCTCGTCGAGCTCTTCGAGGAGTACCCCAAGTGCTTCATCGTCGGAGTTGACAATGTCGGATCCAAGCAGATGCAGGAGATCCGTCAGGCTATGCGCGGTAAGTTTTTTACTTCTTTTCTTGTTTCAAATAATTATTTTCCTGTTTAAATAACTATTTTCAGGCCACGCTGCCATCCTCATGGGAAAGAACACCATGATCCGCAAGGCCATCCGCGGACATCTGGCCAAGAACCCCAACCTTGAGAAGGTCCTTCCCTACGTCGTCAACAACGTCGGATTCGTCTTCACCAAGGAAGATCTGGGAGAGATTCGCGAGAAGCTGTTGGAGAACAAGCGCGTGAGTTCTTTATCCAATATCATTTCTTTTTGACACTCCTATTTATTCCAAGTTAATATTTATATTTTAGGGAGCCCCCGCCAAGGCTGGAGCCATCGCTCCCTGCGATGTCAAGATCCCTGCCCAGAACACCGGAATGGGACCCGAGAAGACCTCCTTCTTCCAGGCTCTCCAGATCCCCACCAAGATCGCCAGGGGAACCATCGAGATCTTGAACGAGGTTCACCTCATCAAGACCGGAGACAAGGTCGGAGCTTCCGAGGCCGCTCTGCTCAACATGTTGGGAATCACTCCCTTCTCGTACGGACTCGTCGTCCTCCAGGTGTACGACAACGGAACCCTCTACTCTCCTGAGGTCCTGGACATGACCACCGAGGAGCTCCGCAAGAGGTTCATGTCTGGAGTCCGCAACGTCGCCGCTGTCTCTTTGGCCGTCAAGTACCCCACCCTTGCCTCCGTCGCTCACTCCCTCGCCAACGGAGTCCAGAACATGCTCGGAGTTGCTGCTGCCACCGATGTCACCTTCAAGGAGGCCGAACAGCTCAAGGAGTACCTTGCCAACCCTGGAGCCTTCGCTTCCGCTGCTCCGGCTGCTGCTGCCGCCCCGGCCGCCGCCGCTGCTGCTCCCGCCAAGGAAGAGCCTAAGGAGGAGTCTGATGACGACATGGGCTTCGGTCTGTTCGACTAAGACGTTGTTTTTCTCTCGGGAAATAAATTGTTATTGTTTATCCTTTTACTGTTTGACCCCATTTTGGATCTGATCCAATCTTATACCTTTGCCATTGTACCCTGTTTTTTGTTTAATCTCTATTTGCAGTTCCTGGTTCCCAAGCACAAGATGCTGATCTTCAAGGATGCCTTCACCGGTATGTTTATCTTTTGTTTTGTGCGCGCACTTTTGACTTGATGAAATTTCTTAGCCATGCTCCTTAAGGTGATTTTTGCGAGTCTAAGGGTGCTACATTTAATCATTGAACTTACGTTTTGTGAGCTTCTTTGTGATTTTATAGTCTTTCTTATTCTCTAATCATTAATCATCGAATCAAGCGTGGTATAATAGGCGAAATTTCATCTAGGTTGAATGAACGATAGCGTTATCATCACTGGCATTTAACCGATTAATTTTCCTTCATTTCAGATGACGAGCTCTCGTCCGACTCTTTCCCCATGAAGCTGGTTGACGATCTCTACTACGAGTTCAAGGGAAGGCACGTCGTCCGCAAGGAGGGAGACATCGTCCTCGCTGGATCCAACCCCTCTGCTGAGGGAGAGGATGGAGATGATGGTTCCGATGAGCACGTCGAGCGCGGTATCGACATCGTTCTGAACCATAAGCTTGTGGTAGGTTAGTTTGTTTTGCGATAGACTTGGTAGTGCCTCATTAATCTTTTATCTTCTTGTATTAATTAGTTCTTTTCAGGAGATGAACTGCTATGAGGACCCCTCCATGTTCAAGTCTTACATCAAGACCTTCATGAAGAACGTCATCGGACACATGGAGAAGAACGGAAAGTCTAAGGATGAGGTTGACGCCTTCAAGAAGAAGATCCAGGGATTCGTCGTCTCTCTCCTCGACAAGAAGCGTTGGAAGACCCTCCAGTTCTTCATCGGTGAGTTGTTGTATTCCTTTTCAGTTAACACTTTGATTTCGTTCTAACTTGTTTATTTTTAGGAGAGCGCGCCGCTGAGGGAGCCGAGGGTGGCCAGGTCGCCATCATCGAGTACAGGGATGTTGATGGAGAGGAAGTCCCCACCCTTCTTCTCATCAAGGAGGCTATCATCGTCGAGAAGAACTAAATTTTTCCCACAGTCGTGGACGAATGTTCCAATCATGTGATCAGCATCCTTGAATATAACTCCCCGTTACCTTTATTTTCTTATCGACTCGCGGGTTTCTCCCCAGTCTACCTATCTCATGTCTTGTTCCATTGTATTTTATTTCTAATTCTACTTCCAGGGTATAAAATGGCCAAGCGCACCAAGAAGGTCGGAATCGTCGGAAAGTACGGCACCAGGTACGGAGCTTCCCTCCGTAAGATGGTCAAGAAGATGGAGGTCACCCAGCACTCCCGCTACACCTGCGTCTTCTGCGGAAAGGAGGCCATGAAGCGCAAGGCCGTCGGCATCTGGAACTGCTCCAAGTGCCACAAGGTTGGTTTTTGTTCATTTTCTACTTTTGCGAAACTTCCAAAATCCTATTTGTTTCCATTTTTAGTCAATTTCTTTTTCCAGTTTTAAAGTAGTAATTCAAATTTTAACTTGTTTCTTCTTGACTAATGTTCCATTTTCAGACCGTCGCCGGAGGTGCCTACGTCTACGGAACCGTCACCGCCGCCACCGTCAGGTCGACCATCCGCCGTCTCAGGGACCTCAAGGAATGAGCCCGAATTGTTATTGTTATCCAATCGCACAATAAATGTGGTTGTCAACTGATGTGTACTGTTCGCCACTTGTCCTCCAAATCCTCGGGGTTTCCATGCGTCCCACTTATCGATTGCCGCGTACCTGAACCGGTCGGCACTAGTAGTCTTTCCGATGCTTCGCGCTTCCGCCGCTGATAGAAACAAGGGTCCCATCCTCGAAGTTCTCAAATCCTTCATCAAAAATGGGATGAAAGTAACTCCTTTAATTCTTCTTCGACTTCACTTCTTGCTAGGTTTTGGAAATAGCTTCTGGCACCGGTCAGCACTCTGTTTTCTTCGCTGAACATTTCCCTGAAGTCACTTGGCAGCCATCCGAGTTTGAACCTCGATCGATTCACAGCATTGTGGGATACATCGACCACCATAGGGTGAGATAAACTTTTAAGAAGCACCTTGGCTTCCCGGACTTCAGATTTTTAAAACAAAATTGATTTTAATTTAATTTGTTTTAATATTATATTCTCTCTCAATGAATAGCATTGAATTCAGGCATCAATGCAATTGTGAAGTCTGGAAAAATAGACAAAACTCATCCCTGGTTCGATTCCGCTCGGTTAAATCTATTTTAATGGGTTAATATTATAGTTTTTATAAAATCGATTTTTAAAATTAAATTAAAAAGAAAATCAAAATTCTCTGACTTCAGCAGCAGAACGTCCGTGTGCCGTTGTTCATCGATGTCACCCGCACCGTCGACCGCTGGGCCTTGCCTCAAGACTACGGTCCTTCCATGGTACTTATCCCCTTTCTTTTTGTTTTTTAAGGTCTATTGCCACTTTAAAGGTCTAATTTAACCTTTTAAAGGCCTGTTTTCCTATTAAAGGTCTATATTCCAGGTAGACGTGGTGCTGAACATCAACATGATCCACATCAGCAGTGACCAAGCCGTCGAGGGGCTGTTCAAGGTGCCCATGTATTCTTCTTTTTTAAAATTAGACTTATTTTCTAATAAATACACTAATATTGGGATTTTCAGTCGTGTGGAGTTCTGCTGAAACCGAAGGGTATGCTGATTACCTATGGACCGTACGCCTTCGATGGGAAGATCTCTCCGGAGAGCAATGTGCAGTTCGACCAACGGCTGAGGGAGGAGAACGCACAGTGGGGACTCAGGGATGTAAGGGACCTCAAACAGGTGAGGGACAGAGAGACAGTCAGAGTCAGACAGCCAAAGAGGAAATTAGAGGTGGCCAGAGACGCAGAATGAGAGACAGGGTTAGAGACGCAGAGGTGAAAGTACGCACGCACACACTTTTTCACAGTTACAGTAGTGACCACTGGCTGGCATAGTTTCAAGTACAAATGTTCCATTATTTCGCTGTTGTGACCTGGCAACGAGCCAATCATTTCTACCGGGAGGTGTCCTCCGAGGGGTGGATTTCGCCCATTCCACCTTTTCCTTACGTCATTTCCGGTGACCTCCAATTTGTTATTCTAATTAGAGGGAAAATAGCAACACGACCGAATCCAGGTCTTCGGTCGAATGAAATGACATTTCCAATTGGAGGAATAGGAAGGGTCGGAATAGGTTGAGGGATAGAAATGGGATATTTGTGTCATCAGATAACCAGGCTACTGTAATTTAAAGAACTAAAACAGTAGTTTAACGGAGTAAAAATATTTGTTTATAGTAATTTAAAGGTCGAAAACATTGGAATAATGTAAGATATACAGATTGTCTCCCAGTATTCAAATGACCTCCATTTCCAGCTGGCCTCCCGCTACGGTCTCCGCTTCTCCTCCCAACACGAGATGCCCGCCAACAACCACACCCTCGTCTTCATCCGCGACGAATAATCCCCCTCTTTCTTTCACTTCTGGGTCCCATTTTCTCATTAGCTTTACTCCTTTTTGTCCAATAAAACGATTTTGTCCAATAATATGCTTTAATAAATACATTTTGACCAATACGTCATTTTGACACAAAGTATTAAAGTCCGGAAGAGACTAGAAAGTGAGTATCGATTGGGGACCAGCGGGTATTTGGTTGTTTGGCAAGGGTGGCACCTGTGAGGAGCAAAATGCAAAGTGAAGAGGCCTCCAAAGAGGTGGGGAAAGAGGGAGGAAGGCTAGACCCGCTTGAACTGCACCGGGCGGTCATGGTCATCTTCGTAGGTCTCGTAGGAGTCACTGTACTCGTCGTAGGAGGTGTTTTTGGGAGCCAAGGGAGGTGGAGGAGGGTCTCTGACGAAGAAGATGTCTTCTTGGAGACGGGGAGCGGCAGAGGGCTTCGTTTGCTGAAAATGAGAGGATTTAGAGCGGCCGAAGGTTGTTAGAAGCGGCATAATTGAGGCGACCTACGGATGCCTAAAGCGGTCAATTTGATGTGATCTAAATAGAGCGACATAAGGTTTCTCCAGAAACTGCCGGATCGAGGCGGCTTAATAATGCCAGAAGCGGCCGATTGAAGGCACACTGTTGGCAAGAGCTGCCTAATTGGTTGCCTGAAGCGGCCCTATGGTTACCATAAGCGGCATTCCTGCCAAAAGCAGATTAACTGAAGCGGCCTACGGTTGCCGGGAGGCCTCTTTCTGCTTTTTTCCCGGTGACCTCACACTGCTTCCGCTTTTTCTGGTGACCTCAGGCCGCTTTCTGCTTTTTATGGCAGAAGGCCGCTTCCGCTTTTTCTGGCAACCTCAGGCCGCTTCCGCTTTTTCTGGCAACCTCAGGCCGCTTTCTGTTTTTTTTCTGGCAACCTCAGGCCGCTTCCGCTTTTTTCGGTGTACTCAGGCAGCTTCTGCTTTTTTCGGTGACCTCAGGCCGCTTTCTGCTTTTTATGGCAGAAGGCCGCTTCCGCTTTTTCTGGCAACCTCAGGCCGCTTCCGCTTTTTCTGGCAACCTCAGGCCGCTTTCTGTTTTTTTCTGGCAACCTCAGGCCGCTTCCGCTTTTTTCTAGTGATGTCATGCCGCTTCCGCTTTTTTCTGATGGCCTCAGGCCGCTTCCGCTTTTTTATAGTGACGTCAGGCCGCTTCCGCTTTTTTCTTGTAGCCTCAGGCCGCTTCCGCTTTTTTATAGTGACCTTAGGCAGCTTTCCGCTTTCTGCGGATTCTGATGACCTCAGGCCGCTTTCTGATTAAAGTTGCCAAAAATATTAAAAAGCGGCCTAAGCTTGCCAAGAGCGGCCCAAAACTCACAAATATCTGCACGTCATTCTTCATCTGCTTCAGCCGTTTGTTGAACAACTTCAAGGCGTATTCGTACAGCTCCACATCCAGTTTGTTCCTCTCCCTGATAATCTTCATTTGCGCTTCGCTCACAGCCGTCCCGTTCGATTTACTCTTCGACCACTCCGCCAGACTCTTCGTGAACCTACAGTAAGCCACTTTAATCTAAGCTACATTAATGTAACCTACCGCAATCCGAACAACTGCTCGAACATGAACTGACTGTCCTCCATGTTCTCTTTGATTCCGAAGTAGGCCAGATTGCGGAGGTTGTTCTTGGCGCTTTCGAGCATTATGCGATCCCGCGTCTCTCCGGAAATCCCGTTTCTTGAGTAGCAGTTGACAAGGGTTAGGTCAGCCAACATGCGGGTTTGTCTGGAAGAGAGAGGGTTAGAGAGAGAGAGAGAGAGAGAGAAAGAGAGAGAGAGGGAGCGAGATAAAGTACCTGTTGAAGGCCAGATTGAAAGGACAGTGGAGGAATTCGTCGAGAGAGACGTCCTCCCAGCCGAGTTGAGGATCGAAGCACAGGGGGAGCTCGTCTGGAGTGGGAGGACGGCCATTGCACACGTGTCTGAAAGAAGATGGGTGAATGGGCCGCTATTGGCAGGCTAAGGCCGCCTCAATCAGACCTCAAATAGACCGCTTTTGGCAACCACCGGCCGCCCAATTCCACGCATCATCCTCACCTGGAAGCAATCCACGTGGCTCCTCTGTTCACATGCCTATATTCCGAGATGAAACGGGCAATCGGCTCTCGCAGGAAACTAGTGTAAAAGTACCTCCTCTTCCGATGGGTGCCTGAAATAACCAGTTTAAGTTAAAAACTGCAAGTTAGCTGTCAAGAAAGCACAGTAAATACGCTCCAATGCCAAAATCTACCGTACCTTCTTTCTTGTCGAGGGCGGTGTCCACACAATTGCTGACGAAGAGCTCTGTGAAGTCGGCGTGCAGGCCGCAGACCCAACCGGTGGAGTAGCGGGAGAAGAGCCAGGTCTGAAAGGTTACTGTAAAATGTTAACTTTAAAGGTCTAAATAGTGCCTTAAAGATAATATTAAGGTTTTAAAGGTAAGAATAAAGGTCTAATTTTTAGTTAAAGGGTTAAATTTAAAGGTCTATCTCACCTCATTAGGCTTATTTGGCCTCCTGCACGTACACCTCTTCTTCCCCTTACTGCAATGGCAGGGCCTCTCCAGCTCCAAAAACTTCACCAGGTACTTTTCGAACGAAGTGCCGGCCGTTTTCTGAATGTGCAGGAAGACGATCACATCCTCTCCGCTTATATTGAACCTAAAGATTCTTAAGGTAAATAAGGTCTAAAATGGAAAAATCACCTATTCTCGGGAACCTCCACGATCTTACTGTAGGAATAGTTCCATCTTGTGTAGTAGGAGGGCTTGAAGTCGGTGGCGATGCTGTTTCTGAAGGCGAAATTGCGCATTTGGTCGATGGAGTATCTGGAAAGGGAGAGTTAGAGAGAGAGAGAGAGAGAGAGGGAGGGAGAACTCACTTTGTGGAGACTTCTGCACTGTATATGCCATTGTCGGAGGTATTTCCTGGAAAATCAAATGTTATGATGCCTCTCTCTCTAACTGTCTGGTTCCTATTCTCCCGCCACCTCTGCGTCTCTAACCATTCAATCTCAGAGTCTCACTCTCTGCGTCTATGACAATTGTCTGTCTAGCCATCTATTCGTCTCTGCTTGTCTGACTCTCACCTGCTCTAACTGACTGACCATCCTCTCCATCCATCTCTGCCTGTCTGGGCTCTCTTCGTCTCTCACCTTCTCCATCTGTCTGACTCTGCGTCTCTAACCATCTAGTCTCTCACTCTCTGGGTTTATAGATCTCTACTAAGCCTCTCTCTGCGTCTCAACTTGTCTGACTCTAACCTATCTCTAACTGTCTGACTCTTACACTCATAACAGTGCCTCTGCGTCTCTAACCTTTTTGTATCTGTGTCTATAACAGATGTCTGGCTAGCCATCTCCTTGTCTCTGCCGTCTGACTCTCACCTGTCTTTAACTGTCTGACTTCTCTTGCCCTCTCACTGCATGTGTGGGCTCTCTTCTTCTCTGCATCACCTACTGACTCTGCGTCTCTAACCGTCTAGTTTCTCACTCTGGGTCTCTAACTCTCTACCAAGCCTCTCTCTTTGTCTCTGCTTGTCTGACTCTGACCTATCTCTGTCTTACCCTCTGCGTGAATATTGCCTCTTCCAATCTCTCTCTCTCTCTCTCTCTCTCTCTCCCTACCCACCAATAATCAGGTACAGAGCCGGTGCACACAACAAAAGCAGAAAGAAGAAAGCGACCCGTCGCGTGAAGAGAGGAGCGGCGAAGACTCGATTCGCCTGCGGTCGTAGCATTTCTCTCAATCCTCCTCCTTCGATTTCATCCCGCTGAATTCACATTTCCATTAATTTTACAAGCAAATGAAAGGCAGAAGAGGCCATTTAGTGTAAACAGATGACCACAGAAAAGAAGACAATGACAGATGGGTGGGACAATGGACAGCGGTCGCGGGCGCGGGAGAGAGAGGACGCACCCAGCGGAAATGGATGAGGTCGGCAGATGGCGCGCGGGCCCAGATTTCGGTGGGAAAATGGTCGTAATTTGCAGTCAGCACGCGAAATGAATTCAATCCATCTCGGGAGCGATGAGGTGAGAAAAACGAGTCCCTGGAGGGAACAGGGAGATTTTAATTGATCCAGACGCTTTTTAATTGCTTTTTCGTGGTACTGTCACTAGTAAAATCAATATAAATCTGCATTTTCTCAATTAAATCGATAAGTTTCAGTTCTTAGCAGAAGAAAAGCCGAGTTAAACGCATAAATCAAAGGGATTTGCAGAAAATCCGCAGACTAAAGGGGGCGTGGCTAGCTAATCGCTGTAGGACCTTTTAAATTTTCTTAAGATTGCCGAATCTGCGAAAATATTTGCTTTGTATGCTTTACTTTTTTCGAATTTTAATTCTTTATAAGTGTAAAATGGATTTTATAATAATTCTCAAAATTCATAATTCCAGGGGGAATGTCGCGGCAGGACTCGCCCAGTTCCTGCGACAAGATGAACGAGGATTACGCCCAGTTGTGAGTTTTTGCTGTTTCTTCTTTTTTTTAAAATTAATTGTTTATTGTTTTATTACTTTTTGTAGTAAACCAAAGTCGTCGAATCCACAGCCGACCGCCGATCGACCATTCGCTTTGAAGAAATGGAACGCGGTGTCCGTGTGGAGCTGGGACGTGGAGACCGACTCCTGTGCCATCTGTCGCGTGCCCCTGATGGGTGGGTTAGACCTTTTACATTATATTTTACATTAGACCTTTTAATATGTTTTAAAGGTCTATTTGAAGATTGAAATCGATTTAGACCTTTAAACGAATAAAACGACCGTAAAATTGGGGCACGCTGGTAGATGGTCCTTTAAAACCGTTTGATGAAGTCATAAACATGGAGTTTAGCATGCAGAGAACTTAAATTAAATTAAACCTTCTAAATCTCCCATTTTCAGAAGAATGTCTCCGCTGCCAGGCGGAAAAATCGAGCGACTGCGTGGTTGTGTGGGGAGAGTGCAACCACTCGTTCCACAACTGCTGCATGGCGCAGTGGACACGGCAGAGCAACCGGTGCCCCCTCTGCCAACAGGAATGGAGCGTACATCGCACCGGAAACTAGGACTACTGTAGATTACTGTAGACACCCACCAGACCTTTAGATTACTGTAACTTCCCTGATTTCTGTATCTTCCGATTACTGTAGCCTCGTTCGATTACTGTAGCCGCGTTCGATTACTGTAATCTCCCCGCATTACTGTAGCCTCTTCAGGTTACTGTAACTTTTCCCGATTACTGTGTTCCCTTCCGCTTACCGTATCCCTTCTGAATACTCAAATTCCCAGTCTTCATAATATTGTGATATCTTTTGTATTTCAAACTTTCAAATGTAAAGTATAAATATACTTATTTATATTAATTCTGAGCATAAAACTGTTTTGTTTGTTCTAAAATCCCCGGTTTCTCCGATTTTATACCATTTTCCTAGTTTTTATCCGTGTTATAAGATTTTCAAGGATTTCTGAAATTCCAGATGGCTAAAGTGTTGATTGACGACGGAGCCATCGAAGTTGCGCACGTTGAAAACGAGCAGGTTTGTAGTTTTTATTTTGTTTTTATTTTATTTTATTTTACTTTTTTAAATTTATATATATATATATATGTGTGTGTGTAATACATTATATTTTATATTTATGTCGATTATTTTAAAATTATTTATGTTTACATTTTAGGGAGTAGATGTACCGGTGATTGACGTTGAGGAGAGTGAGGAGTACTTTGTGAAGCCACTATACACGTATTACTGTACTTGTGGACAGGTAAGATCATGGAAATTATAATTTAAGGACTGGGATACGGTATTCAGTCCTTTAAAAAATAGTTACAGTCCTTTAAATTCGAAAATAGGAAATACTGAAAATCAGGTTTTAGACCTTTAAACAACTGTAAACCAGTATTTTATTCCGTTAAACCACTTTAAACGACTATTGCAGTCTTTTAAAATTTACTTATAGTGATTTAGTTTTTTAAACTATGATAGTCGAGTGTTTTAGTCCTTTAAATTACAGTAGCCTGGTTATCTGATGCCAGAATGGTCCCATTTCTATTTCTCAACCTATTCCGACCCTTCCTCCTATTTCTCCCATTGGAAATGTCATTTCATTCGACCGAAGACCTGGATTCGGTCGTTTTCCTATTTCCACTCTAATTAGAATAACGAAAGTGGAGGTCACCGGAAATGACGTAAGGAAACGTTGGAATGGGCGAAATCCACCGCTCGGAGAACACCTCGCGGAGGAAATGAGTGTCTCGTTGTCTTGTTACAACAGCGAAATAATGGAACATTTGCACTTGGAACTTTGCCAGCCACTTCTTGCCACACTTTGCCGCTTCTTCTGATTTTCTGTGGCCGCTTGGGTAACCATAGGTCGCTATGTTTCCACATTCCTTATTAAACTTCAATGGTTTCAGATGGCTTTGATCAGTGACACGCTGCTGTCGAGGATGCCTCTTCGAGCGAGGGACCGTGCGCGTGTGATCGACCCCGCCCGCACCACCGCCAAGACCTTTGCCAGTCCCGGAGACACCGTCTACGTCAAGAGGAAGTGAGTCACGGGCTCACGCTCACATTGTCACATGCTCTGAGAAATAGAGAGAGCAGTATCACGTCCTCACATGCTCACGTATTTCAGGGACGAGGGCCTGGAGCAGCAGTACCGTAAGAACTGCAAGGGCTGCAAAGTGCCCCTCTTCTACCAGCACCCCTTCAACCTGGCCGTGTTGTTCATCTTCAACGAGGCACTCCTCTCCTCGCAGGAGATTGGCGGCGTTTCTGGAAACAACGAGGAGAACAAAGTCAAGAAGGTGGGTGTTTAGTCCTTTAAACTACGGTAACCAGAATGCGGCCTGAAAAAGCGGAAGCGGCCTGAGGTCACCGAAAAAAGCAGAAGCTGCCTGAGTACACCGAAAAAAGCGCAAGCGGCCTGAGGTCGCCAGAAAAAGCGCAAGCGGCCTGAGGTCGCCAGAAAAAGCGCAAGCGGCCTGAGGATACCGGAAAAAAGCGGAAGCGGCCTGGGGTCACCGAAAAAAGCGGAAGCGGCCTGAGGTCACCGAAAAAAGCGGAAGCGGCCTGAGGTCACCGAAAAAAGCGGAAAGCGGCCTTAGGTCACCGAAAAAAGCGGAAGCGGCCTGAGGTCACCGAAAAAAGCGGAAAGCGGCCTTAGGACACCGGAAAAAGCCGAATCCTTTAAATTACTCTTTAACCTAATTAATCTCATTTTTCAGGTCATTATGAAGCGTAACATCATGAACCAGGGAAAGATGGGTTCGGTTACCGTATCCACCATGGAGGGAGAGGAGGAGGAACAAGTCGAAGCGGTAATTTTCTACTTTTTCTTCATTTTATCTTTATTCTTCTTATAAATGTTGTAAAAATGTATTTTCAGAACGAATCGGCGGAATCCTACTCGATGAACGCGAAGGTGGTGCAGGAGGCGTTGAGGAGGAAGGGAATGCAGAAGGACCGGATGCTCGGGCGCGAGGTGGACTCGGGCATTGCGGCGAAGAAGAAGAGAGGAACCCTGCTCTAACTCTAAAATCTGCTCTACCGCTAAGATCTATGATGTGGTTGTTGTTGTGTACATATACGCTTCGTTAAACCTGCTCCTACAACTCTTTCGTTTTACTCATTTCGGAGGTAGAGTGGAGAGAGGCACTCGTGCGGAAGGTGTGGGGGTGCCGGGCAATTGCCTTATGGACCAGTGGGTGTTGTTCGAAAGATGGTGACACCTCGTGATGGAGGTGTACTAAGAAATGTACCTGTTAGAGACGCAAATACACTGGTAGTTACAGAAACGAGGCTCTTAGACTTGGAGGCATGACATGATTTTTTTCAAAGTACAGTAGTCTAGCCTTTTGAATTACAGTAACCTAATGTAACCTAAGTTAGTCCTTTAAGTAACCTTAACCTAGTGGTTTAGTCCTTTAAATTACAGTAATCCCTTTGAATTATCTTGACCTAAAATGCTATTATTTCAATGTTTTAGACCATTAAACTACAGTAACTCAGTCTTTAACTTTAAACTGCTACAAACTAATGTTTTAGACCTTTAAACTATCGTAGTCCAGTGTGTTGGTCATTTAAATTACTGTAATCTAGTGTCATAGACCTTTAAATTACAGTAAGCTGGTGTTTTAAACTTTTAAACTTCCGCAAACCAGTGTTTAGTCCTTTAAATTACAGTAAGCCAGTGTTATTCCTTTAAACTACCGTAAATCCGTGTTTGAGACCTTCAATTTACTGTAAGCGTGTTTAGTCCTTTAACTTACAGTTATACCAGTGTTATAAACTTTTAAATTGTTTCTATCCCTCAACCTATTCCGACCCGTCCTCCTATTTCTGCCATTGGAAATGTCATTTCATTCGACCGAAGACCTGGATTCGGTCGTTTTCCTATTTCCACTCTAATTAGAATAACAAAATTGGAGGTCACCGGAAATGACGCAAGGAAAAGTTGGAATGGGCGAAATCCACCGCTCGGAGAACATCACGCGGTAGAAATGATTGCCTCGAGAGAGAGAGAGAGAGAGAGCGAGGGAGCGAGCGAGAGTGAGAGAGAAAGAGAAACCGACAATAAACACAAAATTCCCGGTCAACGAGATATTTATTAGATGAGCGGGGGAGATCAGCGAAGAAACTACCATCCACCGTCATCATTCAGTGACCACAACGGCTCCAAGAAGTATTTCTTGCCGCGGATGTCGTTCTCAGGAGGGATCAAGGAACGGAAGACTTCCTGAAAAAGAAACAATCAATTGATTTTCGATTAAAAAGTTTTCAGAATCGAATTTCAGAATCGATATGTTTTAAATTAGTTGTAATTGAAAAGATGATTAAACTATTTGTTCCCTTTTTTCTTGTAAAATTAGCACGACAGTTTCTTGTGAGGACGCCTACACTACTATAAATGATCGTCATATTATGTGGGTAATGAAATTTTGTATGATTAAATATACTTTGTAATGTATTTGTACTACCTGGTAGAGAATGGGGTACAGATGTACTTTGGTTGGGCTTTGAGTAGAGAGAGAGAGAGAGAGAGAGAGAAAGAGAGAGAGAGAGAGAGAGAAGAAACAAAAGGAGGGAGGACAGTCTCTCTCTCTCAGTCTTTCTTGTTTGTTGTCGTCACAGCAAAACCCTCGTCTACCAGGAAGAAGCCTTGCTTACTCTGCACTGGATGACGCTTTTGACGCATAATTCAGATGTGTTAATTCGAGGGAACCGATGAGCAATGAACACGCACGAGATTTGAGGCATACTTTAAGGAGTCTACCTTAAGGATTTAAGGAATTTACCCTAAGAATCCAAAATTTAAAGTTTTAAGTACCCCTGCACTGGTAGATCAAAAGTGCGCGATTGGTGGTGCAAAGTGAGTGGGACTCATTTGGGATGCGGGTGAAACCAGGTGTGAGGAATTGTTGACCAAATGAATATTCGAGAGTGCGGCCCCAAATAGAAGACTAAAATGACGATTAAGGGGAGACGGTGTACGAAAACAGGGTAATCTGGGATTAGGAGTGGAATTTAGGGAAATGACAAAGACAATCGAGATGTCAGACGGATGGAAATAGATGTGACACATGCACACGTACTCACGGACACACACGCACACATACACACGCTCACTAACCCTCTCACACATTCACGCACACACACATACACACGCACACACATTCACACATTCACGAACACACACACATGCCCTCTCTCTTGTTTATCGCTCTTTCTGAATTCACTTTTCTTTCTAACCAAACCGTTTTAATCACACTTAGAACAATTAAAATCATTAAACTATTGTTGCTCCGTAAAGTGCAGCGTGTAAAATGAAAAATTAAACAATGTTTACCCAAAACAGTGAAATCGCTTTCAAGGGCAAATGGCGAAATATGCTGACAAGGGAAAAACTGAACTAGAGAGGTTAGAGAGGTAGTTGAGAGAGAGAGAGAGAGAGAGAGAGAGAGAAATGGTCTTTCCTCTTTCCCCCTTAAAATCTATTCCAGTCCCCATTTTATTCAAAAACACCCCCAGGCCTTCCCATCTTTGAACTACCGCGTGGTCGCCCGAAGTGATTAAATTCCCAAACTATCTCCTCTCTCTTTGTTTGCTTTTCATGAGTCATGGACGGCCTCCGGTGCCAATTTTGAAGAAAAACTCATTCTGGCTTACTTGTATCCTCGTCATTGAGTGGGTGGGGGCGGAGAAGACCGCGTGGAGTTCGACGATTATCAGGAGGAGGAGGAGGGAGCGAAGGAACATTCTGGGGGACCTGAAATAGAGAGTGGTTAGAAGA
Source organism: Oscheius sp. G VE-2021 (assembly GCA_022343465.1). Taxonomy (NCBI): domain Eukaryota; kingdom Metazoa; phylum Nematoda; class Chromadorea; order Rhabditida; family Rhabditidae; genus Oscheius; species Oscheius sp. G VE-2021. The sequence goes on along the minus strand of JAJQXH010000030.1, from coordinate 4,461,738 downwards.
GAGAGACAGACAGACAGACAGACAGACAGACAGACAGAGGAAGGGAGGGAGACAGAGAGGGAGAGATAAAGAGATCAAGAGAGAAAACGTGTCTTAATGCCAAAATAGTTTCCTACGGTTATTTTCAGAAAAGGCGGCAGGAAATGCGTCTTAATGCAATGTCATGAACATAGTTTTAATGGTCTCACGTCTGCACCAAAGCTAAAACGCGGTCATAGGCTACCAAAAGCGGCTGAAGACTACCAGAGATAGACTAGGGTAAGTGAAGCGGCCTAAGGGTGCCATAAGAGATCAAAGGCTAAGGGGAGAGGCCTATGGCCTAACATTAAGACATGCCTAGGCTTTCAAGGCATTCCCTAGTGCTTAGTAGCGACCTAAGGTTGCCAAAAGGTCTTAGAATGTCAAAAGCGGCATGTGATTAACTCATGCGGCCTACGGTTACCAGAAGCGGCCTAAAACAACCATAAGCGGCCTGAGGCTAGGATAAGCGGCCTACGACTACCATAAGCGGCCTGAGGTTACATGAAGCGGCATATCGTTGCCAGAGGAGGTTTAACGTTAGCAGAAACGGCCTATGATTGCCTCAAGCGGCCTAAGACTAACCCAAGCGGCCTGAGGTTACACAAAGCGGTCTAAGGCTTTATGTGGTTACTTCAAGCGGCGAAGCGGCCTATGGTTGCCTGAAGCGGTATTAGACTACTTAAACCGCACTTGGACTACCAGAAGTGGTGAAGAAGAAGACTAGAACAAGCGGCCTGAGGCTCTCAGAAGCGGCCTAAGGCTGCCAAAATGCGGCCTCCCGCCCTTACGTTGGTCTTCAGCAGTCTTAAGTAACCCTGCCCTCCCTCCTCCTTCCGCAAACATCTTGCCTTGTTGACCCCTGCCCGTTGCGGCCCCAATTTCCCCCTTATTCCTTCATATTTCCGAAAATTCCTCTGTACTGTTTTCGTAAACAGCTTCCTTCTGTGCTTCTTATAATGCTGAATACGCTAAATCTGAAATCTCAAGACGGCTTTGCCGGAAATGTCACGGACCCAGTCAGCGTGTCATTTCGGTGCCCCGAGAGTGTCGTACGAATCACGCGGCATCAAAACACCCATGGAGAGAGACGCGAATTTCACAAATTGAGGCAAAATTACAGGTTGCGGGGAGAGTAATTACTGTTTTCGATGAAAACTTAGGTGAATCGAAGGGGGTACGGTAGAGTGACGGAGGTACAACTTTTGTACTTCAGGGGTCTTTTTCTGTAAAAGCGGCCTAAGGCTGTAAAAGCGGCCTAAAGCTGAAAAAGCGGCCTAGGCCTGTAAAAACGGCCTAAGGATGTAAAAGCGGCCTAAGGCTCCCAGCAGCGGTTTCAAAAAAACCTGAAGTTTCAAAAGTGGCCTAAAACAAGGAGAAGCGGCTTGAGACTACCGGAAATGATCTAAAACAGCCAAAAGCGGTCTAAGGGTACCACAAGCGGCCTGAGGTTTACAAAGCGGCCTCAAGTTACCTAAAGATTCCAGAAGCGGCCTGAGATCACCAGAAGCGGCCAGCGGTTACCAGAATTGGTAGAGAAAACCTTAAACAATGCAAGGATTCCAGACGCATATGGGACGAACAAATGTGGTTCCCCATGCGGCCTGAGGGTGTCTGAAGCGGCTCAAGTATATTTTAAGCGGCCGAAGGTTACCGAAAGAGGCCTAAGGGTGTGTGAAGCGGCCTGAGGTTGCCAGAGGCGGACCAAGGCTATCAAACAGAGACAGAGACATTGAGAGGGACGGAGGAAAGGGATAAGAAGGGAAGGAAGGATAGTCAAAGACACAGAGACAGAGAGAGAGAGAGAGAGAGAGAGAGAAACCACAAATCTCGCTCGAAGCTGAATTGAAACAATGACCCTTCCGAGAACGCCATAAATGGTCTCACGAGGCTCCGCCCCTCGGACTCGCAACATTCGGGGCGTGGTCTGTGTTCGCCCATCTGTTAAATATACATGCTCTTCCGGTCATTCAAATAGCTTTCGAAAGAGGGAACGATAGAGAGAGAGATAGAGAGAGAGAGAGAGAGAGAGAGACAGAGAGAGAGAGGAAGTGGAAATGCTCTTTGAAAAACTCTGTGTTTGAACTCGATTTCACGCTTTTCGACTTCAAAAAGAAGATTTCTATAGGAGACTTTGAGGAAGTGTACGCTAAAAGAGCAAGAAAACATGATTCTATGGAAAGAGCCATGTTTTAGATGTTTTTTTTTAATGAAGGGAACCTGGAAATGCGTGAAAAATGTAACTGTTTTGGGAACGTCACAAGGTTTAAGTATGGAGGAAACGCAACTTTGAAAGAAAACTTCTCAAAAGGATTCTCAAGAAAAACAGAGAACTAGTGAATTATTACGGTTTGGAACAACAAAGTGTTATTTTCAGACGGACGGCATTTCTAGGTTGTATTTACCTGAGAAGGTAGGGAGAAAACAACTCTTTTGAGGGAAAGGAGGTGAGGGAAGGGTTTGTGGAGTTGTGAGACTGACACAGATACACAAACACACGCACACACGCACACGCGTTCACTCACTCATTCACACACACCATTCTCTCTCTCTCTCAAGGTATCATTTCACACAAGACACATAGAAATTGCGTGTCCACTTGAACCATCAAAGATGAAAATTTTCAATTGTCTAAAAATGACGTTTTTTCGAAGGCAGGTGGTTAAATCAACTAAAAAGAAGTTCAACTACCGTTTTGGATACGCATTGACCATTCTTCAAAGACTTTGCTCGCAATTTTTTTGCCCACATATTCCAGGTGCACTTAAAATTATTCAATGAGCGTCATAATGAAATCGGCGGAAAGGAACACTTCCTGATGGTGGGAAAAGAAAGGGAGAATAAAGAGATACACGTACTCACGGGCACACGGTAGACTAGAAAGAGTGTATAGAAGAATGAGTAAGGTTAAGAGAATGTCACACACTACGACACAGTCACACAGGGTCACAGGCACACGGGCACACACTACAAGGACACAGATACAGAAAAACACAGACACTCATCACGTTTTTAATTCTTACGTGTTTTCCCTCACGTACTCACGGGCATACATGTAAGAACCACAAGAGAGAGAGAGTAGATTGAGAGTGTTCACATACACTTACTCACACTCACACACGTTCACAAACATACAGAGTCACTCACTCACTCACTCTCTCACACACACATACGCACTCACACACACTCACTTCAACACATCGCCACACGTTTCTCTCTTTACCATCTACATATTTATAGAACCTGACCTCCGGTGCCCGACCTCTCCTCGTCACAAAAATATCTTTTCCCTTTTAAAAATAGTGCTCGAGGTGTGTGAACTTTTCTCATTTTTGGCGCGTAACTTCCCGTTATAGCCTGCCCTCAATTGTGTCGCTCGGCTGCACATTCGAAGAATTCTAGGGATATATCTCCATTTTGCACGAAATGCACCTGTCTTCAAAAAGAAAATTTTCCCTTCATCAAGTATTTTTGAGGGCAAGTTCTACGTTAATTCAAAGTTTACATAGGTAAAGCTGAAATTTAGAAACTAAAGATCGCCAAACAGCCATTGAAATAATTGTTGGGGAGATTAGAAGCACATTCGACGATGTGACTGGGGGAAATGGCGGAAAACAGTGCGTCAGAAGAACCAAGAAATACGCAAAGTGACATTTAGGGAGGGATCTGGGAATTTGAAGAGGGCAAAGGGAGGGGAGTCACGGATACATGGGCACACAGGCACACACTTACACTTTCACACACCCACACACTCCCATGTGCTCTCACACACTCACTCACAGTCACTCACAGTCACATGCTCTCTTTCACACACTCACATACACACGCTCGCCTTATCTCTGTTCCTCTCTCTCTCTCTCTCTCTCTCTCTCTCTCTCTCTCTCTGACTCACCCTCCCCAAAATAGCTCTTCTCTTAAACAAACAAGTGTGTGTGTGTGTCCGTGTGACCGTGGTTGTCTCCCTCCCCCGCCCCCTCTCTCCCCCAACGTAGAAATTTGACCCCAACGTGGTCCTTGAATGCCACGTGAAGGACTGTGTGCATTTGTGTTTGAAGTCACAAAAAAGGCACAGAGACTGAGGGTAGCGATTTCTAATTTCCGAACGAAGCACTTTGAATTAAGCAGCGAATGGCAGACGAAAACAGACAAACAACGGAGTACGTTTTGATCTGTGGGACTAGAGAGAAGGTTTCGTAAACATTGGTCAACAAAGCGAGGGGATTCGTCTGAGATTTGTGGAATACACACTTTGAACAGGCATTTAGGGCAGACATTTCGTTTCGAGACCCAACGCTTACTTTTCAACCGGGTTGAGAAAACTCTCTTGTAAAATACTTAACTTGTAAATTTAAGACATTTTAAATTATAGCCTTATACTTTACAAATATTTATTTAAAAATTAAAAAAAAAGTTTGCCCCTGGACGGATCCGAACCCTCGATGTTTATTTGGTAGCCTGGCTGCTTCTGCTTTAGAGACAGCCGGCTTTGATATTTACAAAAGCAGTTACAGTATCCCGTGACCTACAGTAATTTGTTTAAAAAAGCAGTTACAGTAATTGCTTTTCTAAGATGGCAGCCGGTTGTCACAAAAAGCGGTTACTGTATGTGTTTCTGTTTTTGTGACAACCGGCTGTAATCTACAAAAGCAGTTACAGTATCTGATTTTCTTAATAGATTACTGTAGGGTTTTCACTAGGGATTTACCCTTATATCGTTCAAAAGGTAGATTTTAAAGGTCTACTTCAGTGCGGGGTACGGTATTTAATAAGAGAATGGTCGCTGGTTCAATCCCATCCGCCGCCCCTCACTTTTAAAGATTGTTGACCACGTGACATCCATTGAGACCAGGAACCACCCCTGCCCATAATTGGTGACAATGGGAGCAAACACGGGTCCTTCCGCCCCTCTGACGTCGCCTGATCCCGGCTGCAATGGAGCATGCAAAGAGAGGAGACCACGTGTTTTGTGTGAAATACCCTTCATTTCTCACTCACATAAAATAAATACCCGAGGGAGGACAGATAAAACAAATAGTAATATGGGATCTCTATTTGGCGTGGAGCTGGGGGGCGGACACGCGCACTTTGCCGGGGATGTTGCGGGCGGTGGCTTCGTCGCTGACGAGGAGCTTCATCTGGGCCTGCTCCTGGGGAGTGCACTGCTTCGAACGCTGGAAATAGAAGGATGACGGGGGGAAACAAATAGAGAGAAGTGTTTATAGAGGGAGATGGAGGGGTTGGAGGATGATTAATAGAAGAGGGAGAGAGAGGGGATTTAAAGAAGCCTGATTTGAGGATTAAAATGGGATGGGAGAAGAGTCATGGGATTAGAGAGAGAAAGGGGGGATAGAGAGAGACCCTAAAATCCAAGATCACTAAATTCCTTCCCCTCTGACGTCATATCCCCTAAATTGCACTTTGTCCTGCTCGATCATTTCCGTCGTAAGTCATTTCGTCAGAATTCTCTCGAAATAGCCCTCCCAAAGAGTTCCTGCTGCGCAGATTTTCATAAACAAACAACTTAAAGTTCGAAGTGGCGTCAGGAGAGACGGCAGCGTGATGGAGTTGGGAAATAATTCAGGTGTACCTATACTAAAAGGCGGAAATGGGCACGAAATGGAAGAAAAGTTGGAAAGGAAGTGCAGCGGCAGGGATCGAACTTTGGTCGTTTGGGTGAGATTTGACTGGGTTGCCCGGAAAGTCCTCTGCGTCTATAACAATCTGCCTATTTATCTGCGTCTCTAATCGTCTACCTTTTTCTCTGCGTCTCTAACCATAAGGAACTCTCTCCCCCTTTCTCCGTTTCTCTCTGTCTCGATCTCTGCGTCTCTAACCCCCTTCTCTATTCATTTCCCTTAAATAAATACCAATCTAATGGTTCTTGGATCGATCCCCTCTGTCTCCTTCAATAGAAAACGCAGACTCCCATAAATAAGCCATTTCCAATCGTCGTACGTGCTTGTAGTCTCCGTCCACACAGTCTATCATCGAGACTCTCCAGTGGTCTGTTAAAAGTGGTCGTTGAGGGGGCGCAAACGACCACTTTTCCAGCCACGACGGGCCCAAGGCCCTAGAGTCTTGGGGAGACGCCATTAAGTGACCAAGTGGAATACAAGGGACGTGGAGAGAGAGAGAAAGAGAGTTCTCTAAATAAACTCACAAGGAAGAGTTCCATGGCGCTCTTGGCCGCCTTTCCCCTCTTGCCAGTGCCCGGAGTCAGCTTCACCTTGTACTTGTAGCTGCTGAGGACCTAAAAAGAGTACTGTATGGTAGGGATTACGGTAGTACGTGGTAGGGAGCAACGATGGAGATGGCGAAGAGGAGATTGTCTTCTTCCACGGGCTTTCCAGTCAACGTGTCGAGGAGGGCTGGAAAGGGAGATTGTTTACTCTCTCTCTCTCTCTCTCTGCTTACCCTCACTGTCCTCCACATGGACCACCTCCTCGTCCTTCTCTTCCTCTCCCTCCTCCTGCTCCTTATCCACCTTCTTCGGCGCCTGCTGCTTCCTCGGTTCCTTCATCTCCTTGATCTCCTTAACCTCCTCAACGACCGGTTCCTCCTCCTTCTTCTTGCCTGAAAAATCAATTTGATCTGGTTAACTCTCTCTCAAGTGTTCGCAGGTCAAGTGCCCTTTGGATGTCAAAAAGGGGTCCAAGCGGCCTGATATTGTCAAAAGGCTCACCCCTGCTTCCCAGCAGCTGCATCCTCATCTCCTTCTCCTCCTCATCCTGGTCCTTGTACTTCTTCTCCATCTTCTTCATCTTGTGCTTCTGCCGCTTCGTGGGTCCCTTGGCAGCAGCGGCGGCTGCCTTGGCCTCCTCCAGCCGCTTCTTCTCCAGGAACTCGGCTGTCTCCTCCACCTTCGTCTTCTTCTGGGCGTTCTTCCTCGGCTGCTGCCGGTTCACCTCGATGATCGAGTACTCGTCCTCCTTCTCGTTCTTCAGGCCTTTGATGTCCAGCTGAAAATAGGGATATTAGGGAGTTTCATATGATTAAGATAGGCTTAGACTATCGTAAGTCTACAGTAGCCAAAATGGGGTTTACAGTAACGTTACAGTACCTCAATGTCCGGGAACTCGACGTCCTCCTCTTCCTCATTTTCTCCCTCCTTTTCCTCCTCCTCAGCCAATTCGACGTCATCATCCAGGTCTTCGGTAGCCTCACTTTCGGCCACTTCGCTTGCAGCCGTCTCCAGCACCTGGAACTCTACGTGTATGACCTCTCTCTCTCTCTCTCTCTCTCTCTCTCTCTCTCTCTCCGTACCTTCCTCTCTCCCCGATGTCTCTCCACTCCCTCCTCATCCACCCGGAAGAGGATGCCGAATCCCATGACCAGCTGACTGGCCGGCATGTAGTTCTTCTTCCCGCGGATCATGAAGGATCCAGAAGAGAGGTACTCTCCCGTCGGCGCCGTGCGAGAGACCTGGTCGTGGCGCACCCACCACGCGTTGGCCACCACCTTCGCCTCCCAGGCATTCGAATAGCACACGGCCATCTGGGCGGCTTCGGTCAGCGTCTTCGGAGGGATCTCTCCACGATCCGGCTTGTTCCTGAAAAGAGAGGGAGTTAGAGAGAGAGAGAGAGAGAGAGAGAGAGAGAGAGTGAGAGAGAGAGAAAGAGAGGGAGAGTTAGAGAGAGAGAGACATAGAGATAGAGAGAGAGAGAGAGACCTACCTAATGACAATGGAGGCAGCTCCCCTGATATCAGCGTGCATGTAGAGATCACCCTCACGGAGATACCTGAAAAATGCTTTGTTTTTGGGTTACTGTAGTATTTGTGGTACCATTATCATTGGGTTATTTTAACCGATTTACATGATGATTCATTATTCGTAAGCTTACTGTAGCTATATTTGTGGATTATGTAGCCATTTTCCGTAACCTCCAGATTACGGTAATCGGGAGGGCTATTGGATACCTTTTTTCTATCTGAGGTACTGTAACTGTATGGTTACTGTCTCCGTTACTTCCCTTATGGGTTACTGTAGTTCTCAATCAGATAACTGTAGTTTCCAAAGCCAAAAGAAAACTGAAACTACTTTATAACCTCCATCCAACCGAGAAATTCCACCGATAGGGAGGAAACATCGATCTGCCTAATTAGCTCATAGGCCTAACCAGAGAATTTCCAGAACCATGGGTCAATTAGCCTAATCCATAAATTAGCATAACTAGCCATAGAACTTCTGGAAAACCTCCGTGAACTCCACGCCTTCCGCCACGTTGCGCCATTTCCCCCTATATAAGGGCTGGGATCGGCAGTCCGGTTCATTCTCTCGTCGCGATGACTTCTACTTACGCCGGTGCGCCCAGCCAGCAGGGAGGAGCCAAGTCCGCCTACTTCACCGGAGGAGCGGGAACCGTCAAGATCGCCGGAGCGCCGCTGGCCGCAGGACCCGCCGGAGGACCTGGAGCCGTTTCTGCCTATGTGAACAACGTCGAGGGAGGGACTGGGGCGCAGTCGGCCTACATCGGAGGACCCGGTAGGTGCCTTCAGATGACCTCTAGGCCTTCTGGAAGGTCTCAGTCGACTTCTAGGCCTTCTGGGAGGCTTCAGATGACCTTTCTGCCATCAACTGCCTTCTTCTTCCTTCAGTAACCTCCATTTTCCAGGTCAGAAGAGTCTGCTGGCCGCTGCCGGACCTTCCAAGTCCACGATGTCTGGAGCGAAGCCGGTGGCTGGCGGCAGTGGCTGCAACATCTCCATCTCTGGGTCTACCATGACCGCTGTCAGTGCTTCTACCATGACGGCCGTGCCCCTCTCGGCCAGAGGAGGCCCTTCCACCATGACCGCCGTCCAGCCAACCATGGTTCCTGGGTCTACGATGACCACTGTCCAGCCTACCATGGCCCTTGCTCCCGGAGGAGCCTCCACCATGACCGCTCTTCAGCCGACTATGGTCCCTGGAGGCCCTTCCACAATGACTGCCGTCCAGCCTGGCGCCTCGACGATGACCGCCGTTAAGGGAGGCCGTAGGTTGCAAGAAGCGGCCTGAAGCAACCCCTTCCTTAGCTTCTACTATGACCGCCGTCCAGCCTACCATGGTCCCCGGAGGGCCGTCTACCATGACCGCTGTGCAGCCAACCATGGTTCCAGGAGCCGCTGGCTCTACCATGACTGCTGTCCAGCCCACCATGGCTCTTCCTCCCGGAGGTGCCTCTACCATGACGGCCGTCGCTGCTTCTGCCCGAGGAGGCCGTAGGTTGCCCAAAGCGGCCGGAAACCTCCATTTTCTAGCTTCTACGATGACGGCGGTTCAGCCCACTATGATCCCCGGAGGTCCTTCCACGATGACAGCTGTCCAGCCGACCATGGTCCCTGGAGCCGCTGGTTCCACCATGACTGCCGTCCAGCCGACCATGGCTCTTCCTCCTGGGGGTGCTTCGACGATGACGGCGGTGGCTGCTTCTGCTAGGGGTTGGTTACCCAGATCTGCCTGAAGTGACCTAAAATCCAGCTTCGACTATGACCGCTGTCCAGCCGACCATGGCCCTTGCCCCTGGAGGTCCTTCTACCATGACTGCCGTTCAGCCCACCATGGTCCCCGGTGGCCCTCCGACCATGACCGCCGTGCAGCCAGGAGCTTCCACGATGACCGCCATCAAGGGAGGCCGTAGGTTGCCAAAGCGGCCCAATCACATCCATCTTCAGCTTCGACCATGACTGCCGTCCAGCCCACGATGGTCCCGGGTGGTCCTTCCACCATGACCGCTGTTCAGCCCACCATGGGTCTTCCTCCTGCGGGTGCTTCTACCATGACGGCCGTCGCTGCTTCTGCCAGGGGACGCCGTAGGTTGCCAGAAGCTGCCTGAAGCAACCCCTTCCTTAGCTTCGACCATGACCGCCGTCCAGCCGACTATGGTCCCCGGTGGTCCCTCGACGATGACGGCTGTTCAGCCGACGATGGTGCCTGGAGGCCCGTCCACGATGACTGCCGTCCAGCCGACCATGGCCGCTGGTTCCACCATGACTGCCGTTGCTGGAGGAGCCAGCCAGTTGGGTCAGTCTTCTTCGAAATGGACCTTCCTTCTGAAACCACCTAACTAAACTACCTTCTTCAGGAGGCCCCGTCTCGGCCGCCGGTGGTCCTTCGAAGCTCGGCGCGCAGTCTGCCTACTTCAGTGCCGTTGGCCAGGGCGCCGGCCAGTCGCAGTACTTCGTCGAGCCGGGCGGTGCTCCTGTGTCCGCTGGAGCTGCTGGAGGAGCCAAGTCCGCAGTCGGAATCCCGAACAAGAGCACCTACGTGGGGACGCAGAGCGCCATGGGAGGAGGAGGAGTGATGACCACGTCGACCTACTTCGCCTCGAAGTAGATTCGAATAAAGGGCAGTATTCACCTCGACTAGTCAACTGATCTTGGGATGAATAAACGTGGTGCCAGTGGATTTTGTGTTTAGATGTTGTAACTGTATAACTAGTTTTCAATAGCTGCTTAATATCTGATTGTTGTTTTCTTAGTTTTGAGTTAGTAGTCGTATTTAGGTCTAAACTTGTTGGTGGTCAGATTACTGTAGCTAAGATAATCATTTCTAGAGAAGATGGCTTACTTCTTGACCAGAAGCTCATTCTGCTGAGCATCCCTTCCGGCCACCACGATATAGTTCTCGGAGGAGATGAACCAGAGGAACTTCTCGAACCACATGGGCTTTCTCTTCCTCGTGGCGCGGATCCTCATCTGCTCCAGCTGATTCAGCGTCTCCTTGGTCTTCACCTGGGCGTTTTTGATAGCCTTGCCCGCAGAAGCCAGCGTCTTTTGGACCTAAACACCAGTTTTTAGGGGAAGAGAGAGTAAAAACCTTCTCAGCGGCGGCCTTCTTGTCGTCGAAGAAGCGGCGAGAGTTCTGGAACGCGTTGAGGGAGACGTCAATCGAGGCGTCGACACTAAAAGAGAAGAATTTACATATTGAACAAGAATGGGTGCATACATTGGTTCATCCTCCTCGTAGGGGTCTCCGAGGCGCATTACGAACTGGTTGCTGTCCAGATTGAGCTTCGAGATGGATCTAAAACAGGATATGATTTATTGGCAATTAAAAACCAATTTTGGCAAAAAGCCGCTTTTTGGCAATTAAAAGCCAATTTTGGTAAAAAGCCGCTTTTTTGGCAATTAAAAGCTAATTTTGGCAATTAAAAGCCAATTTTGGTAAAAAGCCGCTTTTTTGGCAATTAAAAGCTAATTTTGGCAAAAAGCCGCTTTTTTGGCAATTAGAAGCCAATTTTGGTAAAAAGCCGCTTTTTTGGCAATTAAAAGCTAATTTTGGCAAAAAGCCGCTTTTTGGCAATTAAAAGCCAATTTTGGTAAAAAGCCGCTTTTTTGGCAATTAAAAGCTAATTTTGGCAAAAAGCCGCTTTTTGGCAATTAAAAGCCAATTTTGGTAAAAAGCCGCTTTTTTGGCAATTAAAAGCTAATTTTGGCAAAAAGCCGCTTTTTGGCAATTAAAAGCCAATTTTGGTAAAAAGCCGCTTTTTTGGCAATTAAAAGCTAATTTTGGCAAAAAGCCGCTTTTTGGCAATTAAAAGCCAATTTTGGTAAAAAAGCCGCTTTTTGGCAATTAAAAGCCAATTTTGGTAAAAAGCCGCATTTTTGGCAATTAAAAGCTAATTTTGGCAAAAAGCCGCTTTTTTGGCAATTAGAAGCGAATTTTGGTAAAAAGCCGCATTTTTGGCAATTAAAAGCTAATTTTGGCAAAAAGCCGCTTTTTTGGCAATTAGAAGCGAATTTTGGCAAAAAGCCGCTTTTTGGCAACCATTGGTCACTCACTTCGCCACAACATCTCCATTCTTGGCGGCCTTCTGCCTCATCTCATCGATGGCGTCCCAGGTCAGCTGATTCGCAATTGCACTTCTGATGACCAAGAGAGCCTTCTCCACGAGTTCCTGGAACAAGATTACGGTACCTTTTCTACAGTAACCCCGACCTTGTTCATGATTATGCGTTCGGCGACGAGTTTGTTCTTCTCCTGGCACTCGGCCAAGGCAGAAACTCTGCCTTCCTGGTCCTTGCGCACGTTGTCCAGCTTTTTCAGCGCCTCTTTCTCCATGTTCAAGGCGCGCTGGTTCTAAAAATGGCATGTTTTCCTCTCTCTCTCTCTCCCACCTGTTTCTGCTCGTCCATATTCGAGTAGAAATCATCGACGGCCTCGCTGAAGCTAGGAAACTCCTTGTAGAGCGAAGAAGTGCACTGGGCGAAGAGGAATGGATGATAGTCCTTTAAAAAGGGTTACGGTACCTCTTCTGAAAATTACAATCTAACCTGATAGGTCTGGATTTTCTCCCCGTCGGCCCGACTGTCCTCCTTGTAGGTGATGTAGCCGTTGCAGGGCTCGCTGCGGATTTTCATGTAGACGTCGAAGGCCCTCTCCAAGGCAGAGTAGACCTTGTCCACGCTAGCGGGGGTGGATTCCACGTGGACTTGCATCTGAAAGAGGGAGATTATAGTCAGAGGCACGGATACATTCGGCCAAATACTTTGACTGTTTTTTTCTGGCAACCTCAGGCCGCTTCTGCTTTTGTGGTGACCTCAGGCCGCCTTCCGCTTTTTCTGGCAACCTCAGGCCATTTCTGCTTTTTTTGTGACCTCAGGCCGCTTTCTGCTTTTTAAGCAGGTTAGAGACGCAGACAACCAGCTAATCGAAAGTTAGAGACGCAGAACCACTCGGCCAGAGACGCAGAGACCACTACTTACACAGGCATTGTGCTGGAATCCCTCGGACGACAGGGCGTGGTCAATCAACGGACCGCCCATCTGAGTCAGAGGAGCCAGAAGTCTCCTCAGATTGTCTCCCTTCTTCGCCTCTGCCATGGCCACAGCTACCGTATCCTTCGCCGGTAGCGAGTCCTCTGTACGCACATTCTCCACAGGATACCTGAAAACAACAATAACCTTTAAATAACGATTTTACCCACTTCTGCTTCACAGACAGCTTCACATCGGTGTCTTTGTCGGTCCTCGGGCGGAGGATGTTCAAAATGACGTATTCATGGTCGGTCAGCAGGATATTTCCCCTAAAATTCTGTGTAAAATTAAGAAAAGTGCTGAAATTAACCTGTCGTAGAGTTCCACAATAACGTGGACGGCGCGGTCTTCATCGCCGAATCGCATATCCACCACACGGTCGACTCCCAGCTGGGAGATGTCCTCGAGTCTGAAGGAAAAAGGGGGTTTGTGGTTAAGGGTTAGAGAAGCAGAGGAAGAGGAAAGGTTAGAGACGCAGAGGGAGAGAGAGAGAGGCAGTTAGAGGCGTAAAGAGATCGACCAGAGACGGCTAGAGACACAGAGGACACAAGTTGATTAGAATCCAACCTCTTCTGCTTGACGTGTTTCCTCAATTTCATGCTGAAGGAGGAGGGGAACTGAGCCTTCGGCCAGTCGATGTTGGTCTTCTGGATGCGGAGACCGGATTCGAAGAGAATCACCGCCTTCTCCTCTGGTCTAAAGGACATAAATTGAATTTCTGAGTCAAAAAAGCGGCCTTAGGGTGCCCAAAAGCGGCCGGAAACCCACTTCTGAAGACGAATGAGGTAGGTCTTGGAGTTGATGTCGTAGATGTTGTTGACTCGCATGCCGACCAGCGGCTTCAGGTCGTGCAGCGCCGCCATCACATCGATCGTAGTGAAGCGGTTCTTCATTTTCCTGAAGACTGATCAATAAAATACTGTATTTTGTAACAAAATAGTTGAAATAAGGAATATATGACACATTAACAATGAAAAGATCGCTAATAACGAAGAAAAACAGCCAAAGAACCTAAATAACGGGCCAAATCTGCCTGAAAGCCACAAAAATCAAATTTAATTTATATTTTTGAATTTATGAACCAAATGGGAGGTAAGAAATCGAATCGGAAACGTAGAAATCCGGTTAAAACTGACAGTGAACGTCGAATTGCACAACTTCTACACGTATTTGCAAGGTGGGCACGGAAATCGGCCCCTTTTCGTGGCGGGACCAATCATCAAGATGCCCTAAAAGGACAACATCATCTTCCAACTGGACCTGCCGTATGCCGAAGAATACATAGTTTGTACCATCTATTTTACATTTATTTTTAATAAAAAGGTAATTTAATTAATTAAAATTTAATTTTCTTAATTTTTAGCTTGTAATTATTCAAATCCGCCGTTTTTGGGCGAAGATCCGGAGCCAATATGAACGCCGACGATATGGAGTGAGTTTGTTTGCTAAATTTAATCGATTTTGAAGCTTCCAAACCCTTTCAAAATTTCAAAATTAAATTAATAAAAATAAATTTTAAATTAAATTTTCAGTATTGAGCAGATGGTACAGGAGTGGTTGGATAAGCTGCAGCCCTACTACACCGCCTTTTGCAGGTCATTTATTGACTTTTTGTTTTAAATTTATATTTTAGCTTCTTGGCGACCGCCCTCGTTCCTTTCCAAGTCGTCCTTCCGCCTATTTTGTCTAGGTTTGTGGAAAATTGATTTTTGGTGGCCTGGGAGAGCTTAGGTCAATAAAAAGCGGCCTTAGGTTGCCTAAATCCCCTAAAAGCGGCCAAAGCCTACCAAATGGGTCCTTTTCCAACTTTCCTCCTTCCAGAATCCACCGTCTCCTGTGCCACGTGTTGTTGGTCCGTCTGTCCGGCTGTGGTCCCTGGAACGGAGCCATTCCCCTCATCTACATCACCCTTCTCCTCCTCTTCGTCGCCGATCCCATCCTCATATCCTCCGGAGCCATTCTCCTCAGTATCGCCATATTCGTCACGGTTCGTCTTTTCTCTCGTCTTTTTTGTTAAATTTTAATTTAACTAAAATTGTATACATTAATTTAAAAAGTAAATCTTTTAAAGTTATAATTTTCATTTTAACAACCAAATTTTAATTTCAGGAATTGATCTGGGGAACTATTTCCACGGAGAGCACGGACGATGAGTTCCTTTTCGGAGAGGAAGAGCCTGAAGGAGAGGAGACGGAGGAGGAGGAGAGGAAGAATGTGCGATTCGCATCGCTGGAGATGATGCCCTCGTCGAGCCATGTAGGGGTTTTTGTCCAAAAATGCAATTGCCGCATGGTTTTCGGCTTGAAACTGCCGATTTTCATGGTTTCCGGAAAGAATGCCGATTGCCGCATAGTTTAGGTGGAACTTGCCGATTGCCGCACGATTTTTGTATCAAAACTGCCGATTTCCGCATGATTTTGACCTATTCACAATTTTCAGGCCCCCTTCATCATAAAAACGTCGTGGGCGAATGCTGGCCAGCCCGTCGGCGGTTTCTTCAAACACTTGCTCTACCACTTTGAGAAGTTCTTCATAAACTGCCACAACATGAAGCGTCTGGTAAGCTATCGTAATCTTTTTTTAAACTACTGTAATCTTTAAAAACTACAGTAACTACAAACTACAGTAACCCTTTCAGACCGTGCCCATCTCCAAAATCATCGACGACGAGATCGGAGGAGATACCGTCAAGTGCCACGAGCTGTGTCTTCTCTTCCCCTTCGATGACGCCTGGGGAAATGAGCACACCGCCTCCATCATTAAGGTAAGGATTACGGTACTTTTACACCTTACCGTAAGCCTTTAAAATTACAGTAATCCTTGAGATTGCAGTACTCTAAAGACTACAGTAATCCTCCAAAAACTACAGTAATCCATTCAAGATTAATATAATTTTAGACCTGTGCCCCGGAAGTTTTGAATATGAAGACCGCGCAAGGAAAGGTGACCAGGGAGATCGCTCCGCCCCTTACCGTACTCAGACAGGTACCGTATCTTTTAAATAGTTAAAGGACTATTTTTAACATTTAAATGCCTATTTTAGGTACCCCGCGTGTGGTTCAGCACCGTCGATGTGGATCTCCTTCTCTGCCTGGACAACATCACAGTGGTTTCTGTGAATATCGAAGGAGCCACGGGGAAACAGGTCGTTAGGATCATAGAGGTGGGGTTAAAATACTAAATCTTGGTGTTTTTGACGCACCACTCCTTTGTTTTCTTAAACATAAATCCCATTTTCAGCAATGGAGAGGCCATGAGCGTAGGATCGACTGGATTCGAGTGACGATGGCCGACATGCGCGAAGTCAGGAAGGCCTACTTCCATCATCGCATATCTGAGGTAGAAATTGAGGAAAACCGCTTTTTTACAACATAAGGCCGCAGAAGACCGCTTTTTGTAGCCTCAGGCCGCAGAAGACCGCTTTTTTCTGCCTCAGGCCGCAGAAGACCGCTTTTTACAACATAAGGCCGCTTTTTAGAGCTTTTTTCTCTTTTCTTTTCCTTTTTACCAATGCTTTTCTTTCAGAAGGAGGCCAAAGTGTCCCGCGGCGACCTGGAGCTGTCCATCCTGATCGAGTCCGACCACGTGGTGCTGTCCACCCTCCCCTTCTGCCCCTAATCCCGGGTTCTGCATATTGCCTTGTGATTTCCCCCCTTCTTCCTTCATTCCCCATTCCCGGTTCCCTCCTATCTGTACCATAATTGAAGACAATAGTTTTTATCCATCAGAAGAATAGTCTATATCTAGAACAACAACAATATATTAGAGATTCTGACCTATATGAACCTACTATGCCAATCTGAGAACGTAAAAACAAACAGATATGGAACCGCGAGAGAGATAGAGGGTCGAGGGAGGCAGAGAATAGAAATCTCAGGGGAGGACAAGCTCTGAGAGGGTGAAGGACCTGTGGGGAAAGGGAAGAGATCAGTGACAGGCGTCCGTCGCGAAGGAATCCGCCGTCTCTCCCAGCGGATTGCGGAATTTCAGCACAGCGAACAGCCAGTGACCGAATCCGGCGCCGAAGACCACAGCCATCGCTGAAAAAGAGAAAATTAAAAGATTTTACTCTAAATGTTTACTATTTTACTAACTGTAAAAAAGTGGATTTTGCCTAAAATTACTGATAAAATGATTACGGTAGCCCGGAATAGCCACTCCACTATTTCACTGAAATAGACCCTTTGGCTATAAATGGCTATAAATACCACCCGGCTGTCACTGGGATTACTAGAAATGGCAGGGATAATCCCATGACCTACAGTAATCTGTCAAGAAAAGCAGATACGGTAACTGCTTTTTTGTGACATCTATAAGTAAAAATAAGGTCTTTAAGGTAAAACTTTTAAGGTAAAATGAGGGTAAGGCCTTAAAATAGGGTTAAGGTGAAATTTTTTTTAGGTGAAACAAATTTGCAGATTTTTGCCATTTTCGAGTATTTTAGTGCCCAAAATCACTTCCTACGGCGGTTTCAAACCGTTCTTTTAAGATTGGGATAAAGAAATGGCAAAAACGAACTGAGATAGGTGTTGTAGGTCATGGCGACGAGCATGAGCCAGTAGGCGAGGACCAGTTGGACGACGTAGAGGGCGGCCTGGATCAGACGGCAGAGGGCGAAGGGAGAGTTGGCCGAGAAAGGACTGGAGCGCTTGACGTGGGTACGGGAGACGGTGGGAGGAGTGGTCGTCGGGTTGTAGACGTCCTCGGTGGAGGAGCGCTTGTTCTGGCAATGCAGGGGCAGGGCCTGCTGAAAAGGGGAGGGTTTCTCTGTTTCTCTCTCTCTCCGTTTTTTGGCAACCAAAGGCCGCTTACCTCAGTGAGGGGGTGCCCATTCTCCTTCGGACATCTCTCGGCGGCGGCCTGGTTCAGCTGCAAGTAGACGCGGAACCACTTAATGCCCTCGTAGGCGGCACCCATGATGAAGATCAACAGACACGAGAAGAGCAGACCTGAAAATAGGGTTTTAAGGGAGATTCCACGATATTTTCCACGAAAAACCGTGCGGCAATCGGTATTTTCTACCAAAAACCGTGCGGAAAACGGCAGGTTTTATCAAAAACATCGTGAAAAACGGCAAAAAACTGACCTGTCCAGGTGTTGGTGCGCCAGAAGTCGAACAGAATGACCTCCTCGCAGCCGCCGTGGAACCACATCTTCATGCTGTGGCCACTGTGCTCGTCGTGGCCACTGTGGGCGTGGGCAGGGGCAGGGGCTGAAATATAAGAATTAGGTATTTCCATATCAAAAAGCGGCCTGAGATCGCCATAAAAAGCGGCCTGAGGTCGTCAGAAAAAGCGAAAGCAGCCTGAGACCGTAAAAAAAGCGAAAGCGGCCTGAGGTTACCAGAAAAAGCGAAAGCGGCCCCTGAGGTCACCGGAAAAAGCTGAAAGCGGCCTGAGGTCACCAAAAAAAGCGGAAAGCGGCCTGAGTTGCCTGGGTCAATAAAAAGCGGCCTGAGGTTGCCTGGGTGAATAAAAAGCGGCCTGAGGTTGCCTAGGTCAGCTAGAAACGCTACATCCCCTCAAACCAACCATGATGGTGCGCGTGCCCCGCATGGGGGTCCTCCTTGACCGCCGCCGCTCCGTGTCCCCCATGTCCATGATGGGCGTGGTGGTCGTGCCCTCCCGCGGAGGGTGCCGCAGTCACGGCCTGCACCACCGCCTTCACCGCCTCCGTGGCATTCTCCGTCAGGGAGTCGAGGAAGGCGTCCATGTCGCCCAGCCGGCCGTCGGTGTGGTGCGCGTGGTGGTCGTGACTCATCGCCTATAAACAAATTCATTAGTCACAAACGTCGACACCAGTGGTACCCTCCCTTACACTACTTCAGGGGGCCTGAGGCTGCCAGAAGCGGCCCGGCCTCTCCCTTTTCGCATAAAGCAGGGTATAAAACGAAACAAGAGAGTGAGACCAAGAATACTGCACAAACGATACCGGCAGAGATGGAAAAACTATCACAGCGGGGGTCAAGAAAAGGCACAAAAACCCGGGAAAGTGGGGGTTAGACACGAAAATAAGGCTATTAGGGGCATTATGACATGTAATTAACTAAAACGGGATGCAATATGCTAATCAGGGGGTAAGATTAGATAAAGGCGAGTCCTTCGAACTTGAATTTCCCCTTAAGAGGGGCGTCTTCGAGCAACACTTGGCCGTTGAGGTCGAATACGGTGAGACAGGTAGCCACCGGCTTTCCTTCCTGAAAATAGGGGGTTTTAAGGCCTTAAAATAAGGTAGTTAAGGTGAAAATAAAGGTCTTTAAGATAAAATTGGGTCTTTAAAGTAAAATTAAGGTAAACTAACGATGAAACACAAGGTCTTTAAGACTTAAGAAAGGTCTTTAAGACTTAAGACCTTAATAGGCTCTTAAAGACCTTAAAATAAGGTATTTAAGGTAAAAATAGGGTAAACTAACAATTTCCTCGCTTTTCAGGGCGACGATGAGCTGGTCATCGGTGTCGGGGATGAATTGGAAGGCGCTAAATCCTTTGGTTCCCTCGTAGATCCCTCGGCCCACGCGGATCGCAGAAATCGATTCCTGAAGAAAAAAATATTATTTTATTGATTATTTTAAAACTTTTCTTTTTGATATTCTTATTTTAGAAAAAAAGTCATTAGAAGGAGAAAAAGTAACATAAAATCATCAAAAGCGGTCCGATTCAAGCGGCCTGAGGTTGTCAAAAACGGTCTACTTTTAGAGGTGCAATATGCAAATGTGGAGTACTCATTTCAACAAGGAGCAGATGGTGTAAACCATTGAAAAGGGGATTATTTTAGAGGGTAATTCCCGAAAATCGTCGACAAAACAGGAGATAAGATAAGGGCGGCGTTGGTTGCTATGACAAAAAGATTTGAAGCGAAATGGCGCAGGAATAGACAAAATGGGTAAATAAATGAGTTTTGAAGCGGTGTAGGGCGGCCTGAGGTTGCCCAGGTCAATAAAAAGCGGCCTGAGGTTGCCCATTCCTCCAGAAAACTGCAAAACTCGCTAAACTGGGGCTACCAGACGATAGAATGCAGTAATTTGTAGCGCAATAAAGTCAAGGACACCACTTCCTCGGGCGCGATCCGGTTTGGCCCCCAAATTATATCACCGAATTCTGCACAGAAACTGGGGCATCCTCTCTCTCTCTCTCCCTCTCTCCACTTACAAAGTCCTCAGAAGCGGATATCAGCAGATTGGTCCCTCTCGACTCGTCCAATTCGTCATTGTACGCCTCGTTGGAAGCCCGGCGCGGTAGGAAGAACCATTTTCTAAAAAAGAGAAGATATTCTCATTGAATTTTATCGTCGAAAATCGAAATCAGCCGATAGATGTCTGGGAATCTGTCATTCAAATGGGATAATCATATGTGGGTATTTATGTAGCCGTGGGTGGTTTGTAAGCTATGGGAATGTTATAAATTTATATGATTGAATATGGCACAGTGATCAAGAATCAGAATCTTATAAGCCTCTCTGTCTATGTCTGTTTCTCTCTCCCTCTCTCTCCTTCTATGTCTATTTGGCAAACTGGTAGTTAGAGGCGGAGAGAGAGAATTAGAGAAGCAGATAGCACGAGAAGGAGGGGTAGAGAGAGAGAGAGAGAGGCTTAGACAGAGAGAAAGGCCATAAAATGCCTCTACAGGTGCCATAATACCTCTGTTTTCAGCAGGTGACAACTGAAGTTTGCTGGGTTACTTAACTAAAGATAAACAGCCCTTGTTTACAGGTTTCTACTGATAAATATTCAATCGTATAATTTGTGTGTCAAAAACGCGGTCAGAAATATCAAAGAGCGGGAGTTTGAAAGGGAGAGAGAGAGAGAAGTAAAATATCCATGTTGAAATCAGGCACACATATTAGAACGAGAGGCGTGCACAAACAAGGGCGATGACGTCATCTCGGCTACTATTGAGAGCCGGGTGGCACTAATTATATCCCACGCCTACGAGTTGTGGTCGTCAATTTGTTAAAGTACACGGAATGAGAGAGAAAGAGAGAAAGAAAGAAAGAAAGAAAGAAAGAAAGAAAGAAAGAAAGAAAGGGAGATAGAGCGAGAGAGACGGAGACAGAGAGATTAAAAAGGGAGATTCTTACTTGTGTTCGGCGCTCCACTGGACGGATTCGTGGACCATGTAACCGGGTGGCTTGATTCCAGCGGCGGATCGGACCTAAAATCACTTTTAATAGAAATGTTAAAGGTTTATTTTAAAAAGTTTATGCAAAAATATAGTATGCCTCACTTTCGTACTAGTAAGCCAAAGTATATCTTACAGTCCTAAGTAGACTACAGTAATCCTAACCACAGGCTACAGGAAGCCCATTTAGCTTTGGAGGGGATTAGAAGGCAGAAGGACCAACCAGCCATGTGCAGTAGTAGAAGAAGATTCGGAAGACCAACCGGGGGCAGGGGCTGCACACCACCGACTGGCTGTGGTGTGCAGTCGCCCCACCGCGATAACACCGACTGACGCAATATGTGCAGTAGCCGATAGATAACGCCAATTGAAGAAACGCAGACCAACACAGTTAGGGCTGCCTTAACCAGTTCTTTCGATCAATTTCTTCAGAAAACCCGAATCCCAGGCGTTAACTTCACTGCTTTTTAGAGGATCCCGGTCTAATTCGAGTGGACACCGTCCAGTTCTTGACGAAAATCGTGGTGATTGGCGCCGGGGCTGTGCTGTTTTGTGTGCAGGCATGTGACTTATCAGTCTCTCTGCCTCTCTCCCTCGCCCACAGTCTCTCGCAAAGCGGCTGCCTATCAGAAAGGGCTTATCGGTCTGCGCGCCGACTGCGCCTATTTGAACACGTTAATGTGTGCAGACACTCAAATGGGGGAGATTAATCGGTGGTTAACCTAGAAAGGTACAACCGACGGCTACTTGATACATTGGCAGGCGAATTAAACAGAAAATACAGTAATCTACAGGGAAGTAGACCTTTAATAACAATTGATATACAGTAACCTATTAAGAAAAGCAGTTACTGTAGCTCAGGTAAAAATTAATACGGTAGCCTGAAATAGCCCTGGATTTCATTGAAAGATGCCACTTTTAACTTCCCATTTAGCTATAAATACCACCCGGCTGTCACTAAGATTACTAGAAATACCAGGGATAATCCTACAGTAATGTGCTTAAAAAGCAGATACTGTAATTGCTTTTGTAATGGCAGCCGGGTGTCACAAAGGCAGAAGCAGATACTGTAGCGCATTTTTGTGAAAATCGGCTGGCATGATTACTGCCAGTTACACTTTTTTAATAAAGCAGGGTCGGCTTTTTTCTAAATCAGGGATTTTAGAATTAAGGGTTCGTATCCGCCCTGAGGCAAAGTTTATTTATTTATTTATTTATTTTTTGGTATTTTCTGGTTTCTCGTAGTCTAGCAAACGGAGCACATCGAAGTCACAATTCTAATCAAAGATCTAATCAAGCAGATGACATTTCCGTGTTTATCTCTAAACTGAAAAGTCAAAAGCGTAGGAGGCGACGGGCGAATGTAAACAACAAAACTGAAGTTAGAGACTCAGTCAATGGCGGCCAAACGAGAGTGGCGGTAATTATCGACGTAGGCCGCTGGGGAGACTGTCATATGCAGTATTCAAATAGCATGACTGGACTTGAAAGCTTCAAATTCAACTTCAAATTCTGCAAAGACACACCTTTTAATCAAAACTTCTTGAGAGTGTCCGAGTTTGCAACCAAAGGCCGCTTTTCGCTAAGAAAACCGCTTTTCAACCACAAGTGGCTTTTTTGCAATCAAAAGCCGCTTTTTTACTACCAAAGGCCGCTTTTTTCAACCAAAAGCCGCTTTTTGCAACCAAACTTCGCTTTTTTAAACCTAAAGCTGCTTTTTTCAACCAAATTTTTTTTCAAAAATTTGCAACCAAACTCCACTTTTTTGCAACCAAAAGCCGCTTTTTCAACCAAAAGTCGTTTTTTTCAACCAAAAGCCGCTGTTTTTTTGTTGTTGCAAAGGTTGAATGTGGTATACGTGTTTTCATCTAAAGTGCACTTCGTTTACAGGCAATCCTTCCAGTTTCTTCCGAGGCCTTTCTGCATTGACAGAAACTTATTTTGAAGCGTACGACCTAAAATTTCCGAATTTCCTAGTTCCTGCCATCAAGAATTCATTCATATTGTCACGTACAGCTACGTGAGTGACACCAGAATGACGTATTTGCTTTGAGATAACCAATTTGACGGATTTTCGGCGTTTTCCTATCCTCTTCCATTTGCTGATGATTTTTCACAAATTTATGGAAAAAGTAGATTATCGTCTCACCTTCTTATAGTTGTCGGTCCATCTGATGTGTCTCACTCGTCCCATTCGGTCGATCACCTTCACCCACATCGGGTGGTCGTTGATGAACTCTCCTGAGGGGGTGCTCCATTCCTTTCCGAGACCTCCAACCCACAGCTCCTCGTTCTTCACCGTCATCCACTCGCCCTAAAAATGCAATGTGAATTTCTGAATTTTACAGGGTTAAAATGGTTAAAATCCGTGTTTTGTGGAATTATTCCATAATTTTACTTCTGACCGCTTTTAATTAACAACTGGCAACATAAGGCCGGCCTTAAAAGAACTAGGCAACCTCAGGCCGCTTTCCGCTTTTTCTGGCAACCCCAGGCCGCTTCCGCTTTTTCTGGCGACCTCAGGCCGCTTCCGCTTTTCCTGTTGACCTCAGGCCGCTTTCCGCTTTTTCTGGTGACCTCAAGCCGCTTCTGCTTTTTCTGGCGACCTCAGGCCGCTTTTTATTGACATAGGCAACCTTAGCCTCCGTTTCAGTGATAAACCAACCTTGAGGGGTTTCTTCTGCCTGCCCGGTCCATCGCTCAGGAAGAGCCAAGGAGCCACCGTGTTGTTCACAATCTAAATTTGAATTTTACGATAAAAAGTGGTCAAAACTACCTCATAGATCAAGCCAGTCCTGTCATCAACCGTCAGAAGATAGTGGTTGAAGACAACCAGATCCGAGAGCTCCATGGCCCTGCCTCCGGCTGCGATCTCCGTCTCCAGAATGGCGTCTTTGTTGTCGAACCAGCGAACAGTCACGTTTTTCCAGTTGGGGGTGAGCTGAAAATAAGGTGTTTAAAGGTTTAAAAAAGACTTTTAGACGTAAAAATATGGTTTTAGGCTTAAAAATTAGCATTTTAAGGCCCAAAAATAGAAAAAAAAATACAAACCGAAAGTTCTCCTTTCTTGTAGTAGCTGATCCACCGCTTTCCGTCGCTGTGCTTGCTGTCGTGGTCGAGGTCCGTCACGACGCCTATCTGATAGACGGAAGTGCCATCCACTCGAATCTGAAGTTGCTTTGTAAACTTTTATTTGTAAAGTTTAGAAATAAATATTTTTGTAAAGTTTGTAAAGGGAACAAACCTGTCTTTTGGATAGCGGGGAGGGATCGTAGGGGGCGCCAATCAGTTCACCCAGCTGGTTGAAATAGGAGACGAGGAGGAGGAAGGAGCCGAAGAGCATTATGAGCAGGACGACGATCAGCCACTAAAACATTTGAATTTAACATGGAAAGTTGGTGAAATCCACGTATTTTGGATCGATATTACCGTAACCCACTTTCCGCTTTTTTCCGGTTACCTCAGGCCGCTTTCCGCTTTTTCCAGTTAATTGCTTTATAGGAACCATATGCCGCTGGACCTGCTTTTTCGCGATTAAAAGCAGCGTTTTGGCGATTAACAACCGTTTTTTGGTAAATAAGAGCCGATTTTGCCAAATAAAAGCCATTTTTGGCGAATAAAAGACGCTTTTGACAATTAAAAGCCGCGTTTTGGCGATTAACAACCGTTTTTGGTAAATAAGAGCCGATTTTGCCAAATAAAAGCCGTTTTTGGCGAATAAAAGACGCTTTTGGCAATTAAAAGCCGCTTTTTGGTAACCAAAGGCCGCTTGACCTGCTATGGAATAGGCAGGCAGGTGGCAGCAACATATTTTTTTAAGTTTGTTTATAAAATAGCCATAAAATTCATTGAATCTATGAAGATCCTTAAAAATAGAAATTCTCAAGAAAACGTAAAGGATCCGTTCGGGAAATGATGAATTCTACGGGTGCATTCCACCGGGATGAATCAAATTTTACGTCAAAAGTTGCCATTTTTTAGAGAATTTTAGCCTGAAACTTAAAGAAACCGTAATATGTATTCGTTTTTGAGTCTCGCAGCGAAATTCGCTTCAAAAATAGACCTTTAAACGTGACATGCCAGCTACCAGTTTAATTCCAATAGGCCAGTGTTTATCTACTTTCGCGATCTTGGGAGTTTCCCACAAGGGAAATCGACACGTGGATAAACTAAATAAAAGAGTTTTAATCAAATTTTGAATTTAAATATAGAGATAAATGATCAAAATAACGAAAATATTAAAGAAAGGTTTGGAAAAAGCATTTTAGACCGATTTTTGGGGATCTTTGGGTTCCAAACATTCAGAAAATTAGAATTCTGACTTACATTGACATTCCTGTACCTGTGCCGTTTGGTTCGGCTATTCGTGACGGTCGGCAGCCGCTCCTCGATGAGCATCCTCGTGTCTTCGTACCCGTCTTCGAGAGCCACACCGGACCCGGACCTCCGTATCCTCATACCCCTGATTTAAACAAAATTAACTTAATTCCTAAAATTAGAAAAGAAAAATTAAATAAAATCGATATAAAGTGTAACAAAACGTGCAAATGTTAAAATAAGTATATTTAAGACCGTAATTAAGTACAACTCGTTTGGACGAAAATAGGCGTTCTTCCAGATTTTACTACGTATGCGTCGTGGGAGTGAAAATTGTTTTAGTCTATTGACAAGTTAGTAATTTTTAATCGTTTTTTAATCTAGTGTTTTAGCAGTTTTCTAACAAAATACGTTGTTTTATACAAATTGTGACATATTTAAATATATTCAAATGTCAAATTAGTCCGAATTTTGAGTGATTTTCGAAGGTTAGCTGACAGTAGCTAAAATTACGTGGATACATTTGTAGCTTCTAGATTTACATGATTTTTTGTTGATTTTACATTAATAGGATTGCATTTATAACGTAAATAGGTTATTATTCCATGTTTTCCCTCAATTTCTTGTTTTCCTCCCGGAAAATGTCTTGTTTTGCGTCATTTTTTATCGATTCCAGGCTGCGCCTCCGGATTTCTGTGCCTTCGTAGAAATGGTGAGTATTTTTGGGGAAAAATCTCTATTTTGTTTATTTTAGTCGTCTGGTCTCATCATGGCCGGTCTGGGCATGGCCGCCGTCGGCTACGGCGCCCGCTACGTCATCCGCAACCAGGCCCTGCTCAAGAAGGGAATGGAGGCCATCCCCGGAGGAATGGTTAGCTTTTATATTCCATTTTGTATATTTTACTTATTTTATTATTAAAAATCAATAAATTCCAGTTCGAGAAGTATTACCGTGGCGGATTCGACCCGAAGATGTCGCGACGGGAGGCCGCGATGATCCTCGGAGTGCCGGCCACGGCCAAGCCCAATAAGATCAAGGAGGCTCATAAGAGGATTATGATCGCCAACCACCCCGATCGAGGTTCGAAATGACCTGAAAATTGAGCTAAATTGGTAAAATCCCAGGTTTTTGAGGTATTTTTGGTGCCAGCTGGCTGGTACAATATTTCATAACTGGTTGGAGTTTCGCAACCTCTAAATGGTGCATTTTCGTTAAAAATCGTAAAAGTAAAGTGGCCCGGGCGGGATCGAACCTTGGTCGTTTGGCGCACAATCGAGGCAGTCTCAGGCCGCTTTTGGTAATCTGCGCAACTTCAGGCCGCTTTTTTAAGATCTTGAAAATCTCAGGCCGCTTTCTTAGGGCCTAGGCCAGCTTAGGCCGCTTTTTTACATCTGCGGAACCTGGGCGCTTTTAATTTATCTAGCCAGCCTCAGACCGCTTTTTAAAAATCTAGACAACCTTAGGTCGCTTTTTTTACCTAGGCCACTGCATGCCGCTTTTTAAGAATCTAGGCAACCTCAGATCGCTTTTAGTGGTCTAGGCAGCCTCAGCCCGCATCAATGCATCTAGGCAACCTCAGGCCGCTTTTTTAAGAATCTAGGCAACCTCAGGCCGCTTTCCGAGAACCCCTTTCTCCCTGTTTTTCCTCCCTAATCCCTCTCATTTCCAGGTGGATCTCCGTACCTGGCCGCCAAAATAAACGAAGCCAAGGACCTAATGGAGTCGTCGAAGTCGTAGCCGGTGCCCTCTTTATTTTTGTTGAGACCCCTCGTTATTTGTTTAGATGATTCGTTAAAAGGCAAATAAAGAATACAGAGTATCGATTTCCGTCTTCATTGTCCACGGGTCTAATCCCCCGATTCTACCTTTCTAATTAACTTTTTGTAAATACCCCTTTTTGTAAACTTACATTTTTGTTAATACAGTAACCCAGCATGAATTATTCTCACTCTTTCTGTAGATCACAATAGTCTAATACACACTCTAGAATTAATTGCTTCCTGCACTAACTTGGTCGATCACTTTCTAATAGTTCCGCAGTTTTTGTTTTTTCTTCTGGCAACTGTCTTCTCTTCACACGGAGAGATGAGGTACGGTAGTTTTCGCTTCGAGACCAATCGGTCTTTTTTGAATTTTTGGAATAAAAGCGGGAAAAAATAGGCCGAGCGGAAGGACCACCCAATGTGAGGCGAGAGAGAAGGACGCTGGATGCCGCCCTAAGTAAACTTTTTTCGCGTATTAAAACACTTAAATTTTATTAAACTCATTTACAAGTTTTTAAAAAGTAAGAAAAAAAGTTTGCCCCGGGCGAATCCGAATCCTTGATGTTTTTCTGGTAAGTGAGCTGGCCCAGTTGAGAATGCCCGACCGCTACCAAGAAATTTCTTCTC
Source organism: Oscheius sp. G VE-2021 (assembly GCA_022343465.1). Classification (NCBI taxonomy): domain Eukaryota; kingdom Metazoa; phylum Nematoda; class Chromadorea; order Rhabditida; family Rhabditidae; genus Oscheius; species Oscheius sp. G VE-2021. The sequence goes on along the minus strand of JAJQXH010000030.1, from coordinate 4,434,160 downwards.
CTTTACATTGAGTTTCAAACCAAACTTTTCTAAACAAACAATTTCGAAATTTCAAAAAAACTGAAAATCTACTAAATTTCACAAGACTGTGAATGTTATTTCTTTCAAGAACAGGTCACGTTCCCCTCGAACGCCCCTGTTATCTCCCCCAGTCGTAAATTCAATGACAGATTTGCCCCAGAAAAAGAAACCGAGTCTGGGAAAATTCTCACTGAGAAACCCCCGCTGAACTATTCCTATTCCTATCAACTCCTATTCCAAAATCTTTAAATTTCCTTTAATTTTTTCTTAATTTTTTTCTAATTTTTAGCCATATTTCCAATTATCCGATTAATAATCTTAAAATACCTCGGTAAGGAGCGGGTTCGAGAGATCGGCGGCTTCCGCTGGGCGTATCGATGATAATTATAGTCCGGGGGGCAGGTGGCGGATTAACCGCAGGGTGCATTGCGTGTTCTTTGATGAACACCTCTGAATCATAGCTATCAGATGAGAGATGACCATATTCCGGTAATATCCGCAGAGATTACGGTAGCGCAATTTCGCTGTTTAGCTTACGGGAATAGACTGAAGACGACAATTTTGTGCTTCTAAAAGGCCTTATGTTGACCTAATTAGGTCTTAAAGACACAAAATTGGTGTGATTTAAAAGTTTTGGCGTTAAAAATACCTTAACTTGCATTTCGAGTGGTTTAAAAGTGGAGTTGAAGCCTAGATAGTGCCTTTTTAGGTCTGTCATAATCATTGTAAAGGCCTTACTTGTCCATTTAAAGGGTCTTAAAGTGCCTAGGCTCTTAAATGACGTCATTTAGGCTTTTTAGGGACTGAAAATGGTTTTCATTAAGCCTTTTTGGCCCTAGAAATGATTTTAGACTGCAGAAAGGTCTTGATTGCGAAAGAAGCCTGGATTGGACCTAAGGACATTGCTAAGGACCTATTAGAGGTTATAAGGCCTTACTTGGACTTAGTATGGTCTCATATATGTTTTAATTAACTTAAACCAATAAGCAGTCAAGATAGGTTTGAGAGTCATAGAGAGAGAAAGAGAGAGAGAGAGAGAGAGAGAGAAGATAGCGAGTGTGTGCGCGTGTGTATGTGTAAGTGTGATAGAGAGAGATATATATATAGAGAATGCGTGAGTGAGTGAGTGTTTGTGTGCGTGAGAGTGAGTGTGAGAGAAAGTGAGCATGTGTGTGTGAGAGAAATTGAGAGTGTATGTAAGAGAGACATTGTGTGTGCGTGAGTATGTGTGTATGTGAGAGACACAAATAAAGTGAGTGAGTGAATGAGTGTGAGAATGTATGAGTGAGTGAGCGTGCGTGTGCGTGAGAGAGTGTCTATGTGAAAGTGAGAGAGACAGCGAGAGAGTGTTGGCGTCCGAAACAGAGAAAGAGAGAGTGTGTGTGTATGCGTGTATGTGTTTGTTTATATGTGAATGCGTTTATCTGTGAGCGAGAAAAGTTCCATAAGCCTCTCTCCTAATCGTTGAGAAGTATAGAATGAGCGGAATCTGTTGTTGAAGCCAATTACAGCATGACTAACCCATAAAAACTCTCCTCCCGGGAAAGCCTTTTTCACCCGAACCTGAATCACCTCCCCATAAGAACCCTTCCCCTCCAATTCTCTCTCAAAATGAAGAAAGGCCTCCCAGAAAGAGCCAAATGCAGCGCAAATGAGATCGTTAGGACATCTCGCGAGACCCAGCCTTATGTCTTTATATGCAAATGGCAGTTGAGGGGCGCGATCGATAGGTGGGAGGGAGGGCTGTGAGGGTGTTTCGAGAAGACATTCCCTCCACGGATTGACCGCAGATTCATGCTATATGGATCATGGATCTCTGCACCAGAAGTTTAGAGGTACGTTCCTTCATCAGACACTACGCTAATTAGGATAGTCTAACATTGATTGGTCCCGCAGGGATTAGCTGTCACCAGAAGGCGCGATTCGCATCGCAAAAGGGACAATTGACTCAATATTGATCGTAATTCCAGGAAATAGAGAAAATGCAACTTTGAATTGCATTTATTATTATTAACTAAACAAAATTCAATTTTGTTCGTTTAAAAAATCCATATTGGAAGGCCACATCACCGTAGTGACTTAAAAATCGATTTTTAATCGGATTTTAGCCGTTGAAATTGGATAAAATTCATTTTATTCTCTTTTTTAAAAAGTTTTTTTACAGATTGGTTCTTTTAAGAAGGACAAATCATAAACATTTTTTAAATTCTTAGGTCAAAAATAAGGTCTTAGCAAAAAAAAGAATCCCTTTTTAGTCATTATTTCATTGAAAATGGCCTTAAATGGTTATTGCCATATTTGACTTCTTGGATGACTTTGATTGGCAGAAAGCGGCCTGAGGTTGCTAGAACAAGAAGAAGCGGCCTGAGGTTGCTAGAACAAGAAGAAGCGGCCTGAGGTTGCTAGAACAGGAAGCAAGCTTCCTGAGGTCGCCAGAAAGGCAGAAAGAGGCCTGAGGTTACCATAAAAAGCAGAAAGCGGCGTTTTCTCGCCAGAAAAAGCGGAAACGACCTGTCGTCGCCAGAGAAGCAGAAAGCGGCCTGAGGTTACCAGAATCTGTAGCAAGCGGCCTGACGTTGCGAGAAACAGCAGAAAGCTGACGTTTTTGTGCCACGGCGAAGTTTTCTCAAACGCCACAGCAGACTGGTTTCACTCTAAAGTAATTGTAAAAGTTATCTATGATGACCACAGTTGGCCTTTTTTGAGACCACAGCTATCAGAATTGTTTTTTTTCAAAAGGGCCCACGAGCCACAGCTTACCACCACAGGTATTTTGCGCCTCAAATTGAACTGATGGTCACATTTTACCTCAACCTTTCTTACATCGATTCAAAAAAATCAAAAAGGTTGTGAATCTGGGGGACGTCCCCACCCCTTCGTCAATCAAGCCCCTAGAAGCGATCGGTATGAGATGAAGCCAGGCGAACCCCAAACAGCTGAACATTAACTCACGATTCACACAGGAGGCGCTCTACCAACGACGTGCCCCGGATATACGCTTACGGGTGCCGCTAATAGTTCCCACTGCATATTGAAATCTGGTGATTTCGACGTCGCTAAAGTAACCCCGTGCCGCAGCGGTTCCGATCCCTTACGGGTGCGGGCGAGTTGTGTCTGTTTGTCTGCGCCCTCTCACCTAGCCGCGTCTCTCGCCGCCTGCTGCGAGGAAGAAAACAAAGAAGGCGTTAGAAAAAGGAAACTTTGCTCTGTTTAAATCCAAAAAAAGGAATTTTGGTTTGCTTTTGGTTTTTGTGACGGTTTGAACGGCCCCACAAATAGAAGGCTGACTGTTCCAAGCTGTTATTCCCTTCCCCATGCGCTATGAAGCAGAAAAGCTAAACAAGATTATCTGAAAAGGTCTTCTGCAATATGCCAATATTCTAAAAATACCTTCCTATTCCCTTTGTGACATTAGTCCTGCAGAGTTTGAATGCAAGCTCCGTAAATGGAAGGAACTTCGGTTCGGCTTCGGCGAGGGCCGAGGGCCATCGAAGAGGAGCTCTTCCCAGGACCCCAGGAAGGTGAACGGTTAGTGAGATGTAGTGGTTGAATGGAGTGGTTTGCATGAGAGAGAGAGAGAGAGAGAGAGAGAGAGAGGTCAGAGACGCAGAGGACGACAAAACTCTTGAAAACTACCGTACTTTGCATCCTGCATGACTCTTCTTCTACCGTACCCTATATCTATTGGAATGGCTTGTTGTGATGTGATTTGTGTTTTTTGTTTTGTAAACACTTTTTGGAAAGATGTTCTCAATGTCATTATTTTCAAGGTTCCGCCACCTCGAGCCCCTGTCGTGCTCAGCTTCAGCCGATTCCCCTCGGCTGCAGAACAAGTCCGATGGAGCGAAGGCCTATCCTTGGCCGTGAGTTTTACTCTCTCTCTCTCTCTCTCTCTCTCTCTCTCTCTCTCCTTCTCTCTAACCCTGATTTCAGTAGCCTTACCCCTATCTGCTGGCGGCAGTCAGAATCAAGCCCTCAACCCAGACCAAGCGGAACTCGAGAGGAAATACAATGAGGTCACCAAGGACTCCGGAAAGATTACCATAATGGGTTAGTTTTATTGATTTGAAATTTTCTTTGTTTATTTGAAAAAAAAATGAAAAGAGCCTTCTTACTTCATAAAAAAAACAATTATGTAATTTAGGTAACAGATACACGGTGAGGTGGGAGGAATTGGAGGGATCCTTCATTTCGGACATTGGAAACGGTAGCTGTGGACATGTGTCCAAGTACAAGTACAATGATTACGTCATGGCGGTTAAGGTGAGATAGAGGGAGAGAGAGAGAGAGAGAGAGAGAGAAATAACTTTTCTTTTTAGACAATGCCGCGTTCCAACAACCCTGAAGAGAACAAGCGTATCATCATGGATCTCGCCGTTGTGACCAGAACGGGTGACTGCCCCAACATCGTCCGCTGCTACGGGTACTTCATTTGTCAGGTAGGTCTCTCTCTCTCTCTCTCTCTCTCTCTCTCTAACCACTCTTTTTTAGACCTCAGTTCGCATTTGCATGGAGACAATGGCCACCTGCCTTGACCGTCTTCTGAAGCGGATCAAAATACCCTTCCTTGAGCCAATCATTGGCAAAGTCGCTGTTGATGTCGTCACTGCTTTGGATTACCTCAAAACGAAACATGTAAGAGAGAGAGAGAGAGAGAAACAGAGACAGAGATACCCCTGTCTTCCAGAACGTCATCCACCGTGACGTCAAGCCCTCCAACATCCTAATCGATTGGGATGGAGTCGTCAAAATGTGTGACTTCGGAATCAGTGGCTTCTTGGTTGAATCCATAGCCCATTCCGTCCAGGCCGGTTGCCCTCCCTACATGGCTCCGGAACGCCTCAGTCAAGATGTGAGTAACTTCAGTCGATTGCTTTCTTGTCTGTGTTCCATGTCTCCTTTAAGCGAGAGAGTATGTGTATTCAAGAGGGAACAGACAAAGAGACGGTGAGAGAGTTGGTTGAAAGAAGAGAAAGCTGGTGCTGAAAGATGCTTTCTTCGGCAGAAAGCAGAAAGCTGCAAAAGAGGATCCAGAAAAGGAGATGAGGAAAGATAGTGCGAAGCCGAGAGGACGCAGACTGATACAGATTTTATTGCAGTGAGAGACGCAGAGAACTAGAGAGTGAGAGAGTGTAAGCAACTAGGAGGGATGAGAGACATTGAGAGTGAGCTTACGATGGAGGTAGCAGACAAGCAGAGATATGGAGAGCACATCCATTCAAGAGAACACAGACACGCAGACATTGAGAAAGTGTGCTCAGAGTGGAGGGGCAAAGATACGCGCCTAATGGTGATGTTTATAGCGGAGAAACTAGACAAGCAGATGACGAGAGACTGTGCTGAGTGAAGAGAGGGTAGACATCAATAGGCGAGATAGAGTGGGTGTAAGAGAGATTTAGACAATCATTCTTAGTTGTCCCTGACTATCAACCACAAACACAAACACACACACACTCATATACACATAACATACTTTTTCACACAACCATACACACGTACACACGCACATATGCGCATACACATGCCACAGTTTCCTCTCGTAATTGCTCCCTCTCACACGTTCACGTTCCCGCTCACACTAACACTTTTACACGTTCACATCCTCAGACGTTCACGTTTACACACATACATGCAGCAAAGTTTTCATACTTACAATTCTTCACTGATACACGTTTACGTACACGTTCCTACACCTTCACACCTTGAGAGAGAGAGAGAGAGAGAGAGAGAGAGAACGTTTATAGTGGAGGAACCAGACCAGCAAGCGATGAGAGACTGTGTCGAGTAAAGAGAGCACAGGCATCAAAAGGCTACTGTGAATGGGAGAGAGACTAAGACAGCTAGAGAATTAGACAAAAGGTCCTTTTTTCTCTCTTTGTCCCTTTCTGTCGTGTCGTGTCTCCGTCGTGTCGCGTCGTCCGTGTCTTTTTCTCTCTTTCCCTCTCTCCCTGGCGGCGGTCCGTAGTCTCAATTGCGGTGACTTTGTCCGTTCAGAATGTAAATTCCCTCCTCCATCTACCCCGTGAGGAGGTTGACATATTCCAGTTTGACAAGTCCAACTACGACATCCGCTCGGACGTCTGGTCTCTCGGCATCTCTCTCGTCGAACTGGCCAGGGGACGGTAAATCACCTCATTTTTGCCAGCTCATTCCGAAATCTAGGTTCCCCTACAACGCCACCAGCGAATTCGAAGTCCTCGCTGCGATCATCGACAAACCTCCACCAATTCTACACAGCGCTGTGAGTTTCAGGGAAGAAAAGGGGAGATTTCTTGTTTTAGGAGGGATTCTCTCCGGCTTTGTGCGACTTTGTGGAGAAGTGTCTTCAGAAGACTGTCAACTTGAGGCCGAAGTATCAGGAACTTCTGGTAAGGGAGGGAGGGAAAGAGAGAGACAGACAGACAGGAGAGAGAGAGAGAGTGTGAATGTGTATGTGAGTTGAGAGTGTGTGTGAGCATGTGTTTGTGTGTGTAAGTGTGAAGGCGTGTGAGCGTGTGAGTTGGTGTATGTGTGTATGAGCCATGTATGTGGGCATTTCCCATCCCTCTCCTTCCAGAAGCACCCCTTCATCGCCGCCAGTCGCGCCGCCGACACCGACGTGGGAGAGTGGCTATCCGAGATGCTGGCAGACAACGATATGGAAATGTAGCTCCCCCAGAGCTACTGTAATCGATTGCCAGTCGGCGTGCCTTCCCCCAGTCTGTGACTTCTTCTGTGAATATTCCCCCTCCCCACGTTGTCATCGAAACAACTGTGATTCCCTTCAACAGCTCCTAAGTCAAACTCCATTTTGTCATACTTTCGATTATTACTATATTGTCACTTATATTCAATCTAATGTAATTCGTCTATTGTAATTGTTTCCAGGGTTTTCCGAGGTTATCAATTTGTGGATGATTGGAATATTAGTATAAACCATCTGCCTTAGATTCTTAGTCTCTCTCTCTCTCTCTCTCTAAATCTCTAAATCTCTAAATCTCTGGGTTCGACTAGCGCTTTCTCGGTGCATATTCAGAGTCGGTGCAGACTATACAGTGATTCTTGGCGCTTTCTTAGTGTTGTTACAGTATGCCACATTCCTTGACGCATAAGCAGTGTTTATTTGCACTTTCTGACTACAGTAACCCAGGGCGTATTCCACGTGCAGTTACAGTATCCCACTTTTCTTGGCGCTTTCTAATAGTATCTGGGGACCTTTGGTGATTTTGCAGATTCTCTTGGCGCTTTCTCAGTGTGTTAACAATGCTCCTTTGCGCTTTTTAATGCATCTACAGTATCCCGCAGCTCTTTTCCTTTTTCCCTCTACAGTAATCTTTTACGCTTTCTTAGAGCAGTTACAGTATCCCGAATTAATTGGCACTTTCTCGGTGCATCTGCAGGCTCTATTGGTGTAAGCGTGATAAGACAATTTTCCTTGGCGCATTCTAGGTGCAATTACAGTAATCCTTGGCGCCTTTTCGGTGCGTCTGCAGGCTTCCATTGCGCTTTTTTTCGGTACATCTGCTCCCTTTTGGCGCATTTATTGATTCTACAGTACCCTTGGCGCTTTCTTGGAGATGCTACAGTATACCGCATCCTGCGCTTTTTCGGTGCATCTGTAGGCTCTCTTGGCACATTCCTGGTGCAGATTACTTTACACATTTTTGGTGTTATTTCAGTAATCCAACTGGGGAAGCGGATATTCCCCAGTTACATTAGCCATGACGCATCTTCGGGGTGGACTGGCGCTTTCCAGGTGCATATTCATATTCGTTTCTTGGCGATTCTTGGATACAAGAAAAAAAGGTAATATAACCGAAGCTGAAGTTTTTCAATATCTATCTATATCTAGTCAACTGAGTCTTATTCTCTCTCTCTCTCTCTCTCACTCACTTCCCTATTCTCTTTCGTTCCTGCCGTATCTACTACATTCCTAATTACGGGTGACCTACATTCCCAATATTTCTGCTGACTTCTGCATCTGCTTCAGTCTTCTGCGGCCTGACCCTGCGCATCAGCTTTTTTCTCAGGGTAAGCTCAGACTTCTCCTCAATCTCATCCAACCCATTCCTTTCCCTTAAAGGGGAAGGACCGCGTAAAAATAATTTTTCTGTTTTTGTGATAAAAGTCTCGATCATATTCCCAGGATTCCGAAAAATACCTCTTTTACCCCTTTTGGATCAAAATGAACCGATTTAGGAGCGCTTGAAATTTGGGGGAATTACAATTTGAATTGCCGCCAACTCTGCGTCTCCCCATTTCCCACACTCTCTCGCTCACTCTGGCCGTGTTCACGTGCGGCAAACGCGTATAATGACCGTGTAAACGCGCCCCTTTTGCAGTCCAAATCATATAAATGGGGTATGTTTCGGAATCCTGAAAACGATGTCTACTCAATGAAACTATAAAAAATATATTTTGAAAAATCAATGTTACGAGGTCCTTCCCCTTTAATCCTTCTATTTCTCTCTCCCCAAGATGTCTGTCGTCAACGGAACCGAGGCCTTCGACATCTCCGTCCTTCCTTTGTATTTGAAGGACCAAATCCTGGAAAAAGTGAGTTTCTTTTAAAAGAACAATCAAACAAACATTGAACTTTTTCAGATGACCTTTGAAACCTACGCCACTTTCCTGCAAACTGGAGCAATGGCTGGGGCCCTTGATGAGAGGAACAAGAAAAATCTCTATCCTATCGACATCACAACTATCACGATTATGGTAAATTTTCAGAAAGTTTTGTTTACTAAAAAATACTTTAGACGGATTGTGTTTTCATGAAAACTAATGGAAAGTCACCTTTGAACAGTGTGAAAAAATGCAGCTCAAGGATCTCCACGTTATCATCAGTGTGAGTTCTACTTTGTTCTCACGTGCACACGCATTCACTCTCACAAACACGTCCTCACTCACTCACTTACTAATTCCCTTCTTTTTAGCCAATGTGGTTCATCGGCTACTTGACCAAGAAGACCTGCGATTTCCTTCTGAAGCTGGGGGAAATCAAAACTCTGGAGTGCCCCTTCCTGGAGTACAACGACCCTATCACTGCCGAAGTACTTAAGGTAATTGAAAGTTTAAGGCCTTAACAAAAATGAAAACTTTCAGAAGGTCAAGATCCAGAAGCTGAAGTTTAACACATTCCATCTGAAGAATCGGATTAATGACTTCCATTACGATACCAGCAATATTGACGAGGTTTGTTTTCACATTCAATCATTAGATGTCTATTTCTAAAAATCTATCTTTTATTTCCTTGAATTCCAGGTAGAAATCGATGACTGCTGCTTTCTGCCCTTCCCCATGTTGGCTTCCATCAAGGCCAAGAAGTCAGTTTTCTTCTCCAATGCCTTGGCTTCTGATGATGACGTTTTGGATTACATAGAGGTAAATCAAACATAATTTTGGTAAATAACTCCATCATTCAGAAAATACTCGATGAATCTGAGAAGATGCCTGATTGGATATTCGATGGCTTCGTCGTCGACCTCTTCTACGAAATTTTGAAAAAAAGCACCCTATCGAGTGGGGAAAAAGAAATGGGTTCTGAACTGGCCAGGAGAGGAGAAACCCTTGTTGACCATTGAAATTATCGATTATCGTATGTATTTCAGACAATGATAGCTACTGTGTATTGTATTAAGGAATAAACATTCATAATCAAAATGGATTGTGTATTTCTCTGTATCGGCAGTCACTTGGATATACAATAAGGGTAAAAGAAGGCCGAATTTATGATTGAAAGGAGCAGAAAGGGTAAAGACAGTTTTTGCCTTTAGCTGGTATTAGCTTGCCTTAGGGCTTAAGGTAAGACGTTGGGAGCCTTTTTTTACCGAGTTTACTCAATCCGGGTCCCAAAAAGCAAAAGGTTGTGAATTTGGGGACGTCCCCTATTTTGAACCGCGTCCTCTGCTGTATTCGTTTTGTTTAGGGCCCAGACTATAATCTCCGGTTTTTGCTTTTCCGGCCAGCTGATCCTTGACTATCCATAGTGTCATTCCGAATGCCCGTGGTTTATACGGAGACTTCAAGAAGAAAACAGTTATCCTCAGCTTCGGTAGAGACTGCTGTTCATTCCGTTTTGACAAAGTTCGACCAAATTTTCACCAAGAGAAGAAATTCATAACAAGAAAAGAAGAAAAGCTAGTGTTTTATAATTTTTATTCTCCTTCTAAATAAAAGGAAGCGTACATAGACATGTATGTCATATACAACCGTCGTGCTTCTTAGATAAAGTACATTCGTCCCTTGAAGTTGTCCGAGACCGAGACGCAGTCCTGCAGGATGGTGTCCGCCTGCGAGTTGCCCGAATCTGCTGAAACGATTCCATCAGAGACAGTCCTTCAACCCCAACCAACCACTGTCAGCCATGACGTTCTGGCGGCGTCCGCGCGGCTTTCCGATGGACATGAGGGAGGAGAGGGAGGAGACCACCGAAGAGTCCGACATGCCGTCCGAGTCGTGCATTCCCAGCTTCCTCTTGATGTGGCAGCGGGCCCTCGTGGCCACCAGGTCGGCGTAGTAGACGGGCGCGGGGATCGAGACAGAGCGGGCACAGCGGCCATAGGTGTGGCACATGCTGAAAGAAGCTACAGTAAGACAGGGGAGGAGGGTACCTGTAGGTGATGGCCTGAAGCTCGTCGGCGGTGAAGTTGTTGTCGTCCCAGAGCACGTGGTAGCGGGCGGGGCGGGAGGTTCCCTGGACTCCAAAGTGGGAGCAGAGGTAGAAGTCGAATCCCTCGGGGGAGGTGATTCCCGTGTCGATGGTCGTTCCGGCCGGGATGTTCCTTGCCTTGCCCACCGTGTCCGAGTTGTACTTGCAGAACATGCGGGCGTGGTGTCTCTTCTGCACCACCACGTAGGTGATGGGCGGACGGAAGTCGGGGGAGAGGATGAGGCATGCCGAGCGGATTCCGTGGATCTCTTCGCGCAGGACCTCGGCGAACTGGCCCTCGCTCACTCCGTCGCGGTAGACGATGATTCGGGTCGGCTTCTGGCCCGTGTGGCGGTAGAAGGCGACCAGTCGCTCGCGGATCGCATCCAGCAGGTAGACGACCGACTCCCGGCACTTGCGCTGCACCTTCACGTTGGCTCCGTACATCTGCGGCAGGAGGTCAATGTTGGCCACGATCTGAAGAAGTTAATTAGTGAGAGTAGGTCAAATGAAATCTCACAGCAGCAACGGAGGGAATGTTCATGCGCTCCTCGATCTGCGTCGGGTGGGTCACGTCGATGCCGACGATGAGCGTCGGCTGGTCGATGATGTACTTGTGGGTGATTGCGTCGGCCACAATGCGGCTGTTGATGCCGCCCAGCTTCATATTCAACTGAAATTACGACTACAAAGGTCCCTGGATCGATTCCACCTTGAGGACGAGGTTGGAGCAGGTGGCCGGCGACGGGCGCTGCACATTCTTCATCAGGACGCACTGGGACATGATCCCGTGCTGCATGTCCGAGCACTCCTTGACCGTCACTGAAATCAATCGATAAGTAGGACTACGGTAACCAAGGCTTACTGTAGATGTCCGAGTTCTTTCCGGGGAGGACCACAATCACGAGGTCGCACTGGGTACTCGTCTGCTTGTATTCGCTGACGATCTCGTTGAACATCAGGACCACATCGTCGCGGCCCCTTCCGTACTTGACGAGATCCGGCCACTTGGGGAAGCCCATGCCCATCTGGGAGGCCTTGACGTAGAGGGCCTGGCAGAAGCCCTGAAGCAGCCCTTGGTCCCTCGGGTTCACCAAAGCAATCATACTAAAAGGAGGTTATGACAGAGAAATAGTGGCACCTGTAGTTGCTGCAGACGGCTGGCATGTAGAGAAGCTGGTTGTCCATCGACCACGTGCCGTCCTTCGGCATCACGATGGGGTCGATCATCCTCTGGTTCTCTCCGAACATGATCGCCGGCGGCTGGATCACACGGGCCGTCGTCTCGAACATCTTCGGCGACACAGACAGACCAAATTCCCTAAAGAAGGTTACTGTAGAATTGGGGCAGGATTACTTGAGGAAGGGGTCCTTGTCGAAGCCAGCCTGCTGGCAGAGCTGGTTGATGCGCTCCTCTCGCTGGGAGGCGTCGACGGCAGCGGCCCTGATGACGGCGCTGGTCTGCTTCTCGCTGAGCTTCTTGTTGAATTTCTGGGGGCTGTCCAGCTGGCAGATCTCCAGCGGGAAGAAGATGTTCTTGTTGGCGGGACCGACGTGGAGGCAGGGCAGTTTCGGGAACATCAGCTGCCCGTACTTCTCCGAGAAGTACTGCGCCACACTATGCGTCACCTCGTGGCCCTCAGGAGTCGTAGATTTAAACCTAAATAAATCAATTAGACATATAAGGAAGTTAAGAACTTACGTGAGCTCATCGGCGGGGATCATCTTCAGTCCGTTCACGCGGTAGACACGGACGGCGGTTCCACGGTGGGTGGACCGCACCTTGAGTCCCTTGACGGCGTCGGCGAGGATCTTCATTTCGTGGGCGGAGAGGGCGAATTCCCGGTAGAGGATCTCGGGGGAGAGGAAGGAAGAGTCCTCGTAGCCTCCCATCGGCGGCCGACCTCCGTGGTTCCCGTGGTATCCGCCACGACCGCCTCCACGTCCTCCGCGAGTGTTGTAGCCACGAGGGGGTCCTCCGCGATGGGTCCCGGCACGCTCGTTCAGCACGTCGCACATGAACTGCACCATCGAGATGCGGGCCTTGTAGAAGGCAGTGTGGGCCACTAAAATAGGTACATTTGATTGATCTCATTGTTCAACTAACCGTCAATGTTGAGCAGGGGCTTCCAGCCGGATGCCACGTGTGCGGAGGAAAAGAATCCAGTCCACATCTCCTTGCCTCCCTCGAGGTCCAGGGCCAGGGCGCCGTTGATCGGGATACGGTAGCACGAGGACTTCCACGAGTAGAAGTTGGCGGCGTTCCTGGAAAAAGCGGTTTTCAGAATTTCAGGTCCACTAACGGAATGAGGGGGCAGGTGAGGCTCTGGCGGCAGACGATGTCCAGGATCTGGATGGGAGTGAGGACCCTTTCGTCCAGATTCTTCGTGCGGGTGCGGCACATGTCGACGAGGACGGGGCCCACGAATTGCAGGGAAACGGCGCACTTGGTCCTCTCGCGGGCGTCCTTGGCCAAGGGGACCTCGCACTCGATCCGCATCTGAAGAATCATCATTTCCAGCTTCCATCAGTTGGCTAACCGAAGTCCTTCCCTCCGGGAAGTCGATCCTCGTGTTGGAGTACATCTGATGGGCGCCGTCGAAGGCCAGCGTGAACTTGTTCGGGATGAGCGGAGTGGAGTTGATCGCCTTCCAGAAGATGGCCCTGCACTCTTCCCTAAAATCTATTTTCAGGAGGATTTTGAGGGATTTCCTACCTTTCCAGCTTCCTATTTCCAGGGTGGTGGATCTCCACGTGGTACTGGCTGATCATCATGTTGTCCGTCTTCAGGGCGATTTCGAAGAAGTTGGTCCTGATGGGAATCTTGCGTCCGGCTTCTCCGAATCCAGGACGGGCGGCCACTTCCCTCACATTCATACATGCCAACTCCTGAAAATAAAAGGTTAAACATTGAAATTCAACAAAGATAATGGAAAATGGGGCAACAAGCGACTGAAAGTGATTAGAAGCATTAAACAAGTAAAACTACCCCCTAAAACTGAGGCTACATAGGAGAATGGCTAAGTTTACACTCTTAATTAATAATTTTAATGTTTTAAAATAATGTAATTAAAAAATACAAGCACTACCATTAAAACAAATGAAAATGAATTGAAAACCAGCTGCCAAGTCGGCGGGAACTACAGTAATCTTAAAGGACTGTGTTGTCACTAGAGCGCGTTTTCTGTGAGACCACGTCAAAGGTCCACAACTGCAAATACCTTAAAATCTATACTTAATCTATTAAATACTACAACGAGATAATAAAGAATCAAATAAACAGTATAATAACCCCAAATCAATCGAATCTTTATGTTGAATGTGAAAATCCCCACCTGGAGCACTTTGGGGGAGAGGTCCTTGGGCGATCCGCTGAGGCGGGTGGGCGAGGAGCTCTCGCTTTGGTCGCTCTTCAGATGGGAGCCGATCCCGGAGTCCTCGGATTCCTTGTCGCTGGCGATTGACATCGTAGACGGCAGAAGAGGGGAGGAGAGAGAGCAGGCGACCTCTTGGCAGGAGAGCAGGCTCTCGAATGACCGATCTGAGGGATCTGGGAGGACGCGGTGATTTGCACGGCTATGCTAATTGCAATTCAAATGAGATTCGAAGGTTCTGGAAGAGTTATTCTTAGGCTAATTCATCTCCAATTATTAGCATTGACCTCTTGGGCCTTGGTGGAATTTAGCATAAATTTTCAAAGCACCGGTGAGGCCTAGCGGTGGGAAAGGGGAAACACCATCTCTTTCTCTCTCTCTCTTTCTCTCTCTCTCTCTCTCTCTCTCTCTCTCTCTCTCCCTCTCCCTCTTTCTCTCTCTCCCTCTAATCTTCTCTCTCTTTTTCTCCCTTCCTCTATCCCTCTAATTCTCTCTTTCCCTCTCTCTATCTCTGTACTGATTGTTGTTTTTCTATAAAAAAAGTTTATTGTGGATAAAAATTATAATCTTCAAGTATGGATACGAGAAACCGGCAATGGGGAATACAGAAATAAGGGGAAAATCAATCACAAGGCAATATACAGAACAAGGGAAGGAATTCAGAACGAGGGGCATCTGAAGGTGGAGGTGGACAGCACCACATGATCGAACTTGATCCGGATGTACATCCATGGTTTATGGTTTTCCCGCATGCAATCGATGCAGACCTTGTTCTGAAAGAAAAGGGATTGAAAGTGGAAGCAAAAGATGGAAAATCAGAATTTTACGGGAGAAAGGATAGTTTATGGTTCAGGATGTAGTCGCAAAATACAAACGACTGCGAAAAGCGGTCTTCTGCGGCCTGAGGCTGAAAAAGCGGTCTTCTGCGACCTGAGGCTGTAAAAAGCGGTCTTTTGCGGCCTGAGACTGTGAAAAGCGGTCTTCTGCGGCCTTGCCAATTTCCGCGCGCTCTTCTACTCAAGCTGCCGGTTTCCGCTTGATTTATGGAGGACACAACCGTTTGCCGTACATTTTTCCATAGAATGTCGATTGCCGCACGCTTTTAAGCTCCCAATCGCCCAGAAGGACAAAATCTGAATGGAACCCTACCTCAGATTCAAGCTCGTAGCGCATCTTATGGATGGTGGAGGAGTCCACTCCTCTGTAGGCATCCCTGGCTCCTCTGAAGGTCTTCCTGATTTCGCAAGTGTCGGACAGCTCCACCCGCATCCAGTGGATCCTGATTATACAGTATCCAACTGCAGAAGGATGATACAGGCACTGAGACATGAAAAGAGGATCAGGGACGCAGAAGGTGATATACAGAGACAGTTAGAGACGCAGAGGGAGTCATGGAAGCTGTTAGAGACGCAGGGAAGAAGGCGAGAGACGCTGAGGGAGAGAGAAGGTTAGAGATGCAGAGGACTAGGATGAAACAGTTAGAGAAGCAGAGGATCGACAGGGATGGATAGAGACGCAGGGAGATCGACAGAGATGGATTGGATAGAGACGCAGAGGGAACGAGAGAGGTGGTTAGAGATGCAGAGGACTAGATATAGACGGGTAAAGAGGCAGTTACAGACGCAGAGGAATTGACATAGCGAGTTAGATACGTAGAGGGAGTCTCACAGCTTGTCTCCCCGAGATTTCTCTGTCTCCCTCGTCCCTCTTCATCTTTTTCTGATTCTAGGATTCCTTTTTAGAGAAAAAAGGATGATTCAAAGTGAATAATTTATAACACAACACGTCTTATCTGTTGAACAATACACTATTTAGGCACAGTTTCTATTACAATACAGGTGAATCTCATCCCGACCTCTTCCTAACTCCTTCCTCCATTGGGCGTCTTCGGCTGGGCTCCGTAGGCGGGGTCATCGGGATCCTCCTTCTTTCCCAGCGAGGGGCCCACTTCCAAGCTCTCCGCCAGCTGGGCCCATTCGATCTCCAAGTCGGAATCTTCTGGAAAATCAGAATTTCACAGGGGAAATACCCATTCCCACCCAAGGGCGAAGAGGCTCGTCTCGGCTCGGGAGAACACGACGGCTGGGAGGCGAAGAAGAAGGACTTGGTCTCACTGAAATTAGAATATTGAGGTTGAAAACGGAAAGCAGACTCACTTGTCAATGTCTTCCCTTCTTTTCTTCAATGGCTTCTCATCAGGCAGGTCGTCAGGGAAGCCGCGCTTTACCAGCTTGCCGTGGGGAGCCGCTTTCTTGCTAAAGAGAGGAGATTATTATATCAGGAGGCAATTAAAAGCCGCTTTATGGGAACCAAAGGCCGCTTGTCCCGTTTTTGGCAATTAAAAGCCGCTTTCTGGCAACCAAAGGCCGCTGACCTGTTTTTTGTGAATTGAAATCCGTGTTTGGCAATTAAAAGCCATTTTTGGTAAAAAGCCGCTTTTTGGCAATTAAAAGCCAATTTTGGTAAAAAGCTGCTTGTTGGTAATTAAAAGCCAATTTTGGTTTAAAAAACCGCTTTTTGGCAATTAACAGCCAATTTTAGTAAAAAAAGCCGCTTTTTGGTAATTAAAAGCCAATTTTGGTATAAAAAAAGCTGCTTTTTGGTAATTAAAAGCCAATTTTGGTAAAAAGTCGCTTTTTGGTAACCAAAGGCCGCTTGACCTGCTTTTTTGGCAACCAAAGGCCACTACACCTGCTTTTTGCAGTTAAAAGCCGCTTTGGCGAGATAGAGATAAGGAGAGAGAGGGAGAGAGATAGAGAAACCCACTTGGCAACCTCCTCCTCGGCCTTCTGGGCGTCGATGGCCTCCTCCTTCTCCTCCAGAATCTCCCTCACAGCCTCCTCGTGCTCCCTTTCCCTCCTCTCCAAAAGAGCCTTCGCCTGGAGCACCTCATCTTCCATCTGCTCCAACTCTTCATTTACCTGGTCGAGTTCAGCCTGGTTTATGGCCGACAGATGGGCGCAGCGTTCCAGAAGATCTGAACAAAACAGTTTTCTTTAATTTCTCATTTTTCTGGTGGCCGTGACCAAATTTTGCCATCCGAAATATGCAAAAACTAACGTTTCTCCTGAGAAGCCAGGGCCTCCTTGTGGTACTCCTGGAGGGCCGTCAGGTAGTTCTGATGCTCCCTCTCCCTGATGTCCAGCAGATCCTTCAGATGCCTCACTTCCTCCTTCATGTTGGCGAGGTCGATGGTTTGTTCCGCCAGAACTGAAAAAAGCATAATTGCTTGAAAAAAACCGCTGTTTTGAGCAAAAGACAATTGACACAATTCAGTAGAACTAACCCTTCTCCTGGGAGACTTTCTTTCGGGCCTCTTTCTCGGCGGAGACGGCCTTCTTCAGCTCCAGGAGTTCCTTCAGAGCCTCCTCGTGTTCCTTCTCCAGAAGGTCCTTGGTCTTGGCCACCTCCTTCTCCAGGGCCTTCTTTTCCGCCTCAACTTCCGCCAGACCTGGAATTTACAGAATTTTCAGATTAAACACAGATTTTCGGGTATTTTCCTTTTAAAGTAGGGTTTAAATTGAAAAACTAACGTTTCTCCTGGCTAGCCAAGGCCTCCTTCTGGTGTTCCTGGAGCTCCTTCAAGGAGTGTTGGTGTTCCTTGCTCTTGGCCTTCAGGAGACCCTTCGCCATAATGACCTCCTCTTGCAGACTCTTTCTCTTCTCCTCAAGCTCCACCAATCCTGAAAATGACCGATTTTTAAGAGTTTCCCAATTAAAGGAGCCTCATTTTCTTCAGCAATCCAACGGGAGATAGGGGTCTAATAGAACTGACGTTTCTCCTTCGAATCCGAGGCCTCCTTCAGTGTCTTCTGGTACTTCTGGAGCTCCTTCACAGCCTCCTCGCTCTCGTTTTTCGAGATCTCCAGAAGATCCTTGGTCTCGGTGACCTCCTCCTCCAGAAGCTTCTTCTCCGCCTCGAGTTCAGCCACTCCTGAAATTCAACCATTTTCTTGGTTAAATTAAGGTTAACTTCGAAAAACTAACGTTTCTCCTGTAGATCCAAGGCCTCCTCCTGGTGTTCCTGGAGCTCCTTCAGAGAGTGCTGGTGTTCCTTGTTCTTGGCCTTCAGGAGACCCTTCAGAAGCTTCAATTCCTCGGCCATCTTAGTGATATCGGAGGCTCGTTCGGCGAGAACTGAAAATAGGTTAGTTGATTGAGACAGCCGCTTCTTCATGGGCGGAGCCTAAATTGCCAAAAAGCGCCATTACCAAAAATCAGGTAAAGCGGTCTTTGGTTGCCAAAAAGCGGCTCAAATCAAGTAAAATATACGGTTGTTCTTGGAATTCAGAGTCTCCTGCTTAGCAGCGACGATCTTCTTCAGTTTCTGAAGCTCCCTCACGGCCTCCTCGCTCTCCTTCTTCGAGATCTCCAGAAGTTCCTTGGTCTTGGCAACTTCCTGCTCCATCCGCTTCCATCCATCGACAACCCCCGCCATGACTGAAAATTATCCACTTTTAGGGGCTTTGAAATCAACGTAGCCTCGTTTTCATCAGATGGATAGTAAGATGAGCTCCCATCAATCCGGCGGGGTCAAGGAATAAGGTTTCAATGAAACTGACGTTTCTCCTTAGCCTTCTCCTGTTCCTCTTCCTGGCTCTTCGGAACCTCCTCGCTCTCCTTCGACATCTCCGGAAGGGCCTTGTTCTTGGTGACCTCTTCCTTCAGAAGCTTCTTCTCAGCTTCGAGCTTCGCCAGACCTGAAATGTACAGAATTGTCAGTCTCCCCATAGATTTTCGGGTATATCCTGGTCGAAGTAGCGTTAAAATCGAAAAACTGACGCTTTTCACGGGAAACCAAGGCCTCCTCCTGTTGTACACGGTGGTGAATCAAAGAGGCGTGATGTTCATTGTCCTTGACCAGAAGTCCCTTCAGAAGCTCCACCTCCGCATTCGCCTTGGCTAGTTCGGAGGCTCCTTCCTCGAGAACTGGAAAACATGTCTTTAGTTGAAACTTCTTGAACTTGAAACATTGGAGTGAGCAGGGCAAAATGGGCAGAGCCTTGTTTAAACGAAGTAAAACCGACGTTTCTGCTGAGAATCGAGGACCACCTTCTCCTCCTTCAACTGTTCCTTGAGCTTCGTCAGAGACTCATCGTGCTGCTTCTGCTTGTAATCCAGAAGGTCCTTGGACTTGGCAATCTCCACCTCGAGTTCCGCCAATCCTGAAAATGCCGAATTTGAGGAGTAACGGAAAAAAAGCCTCGTTTCCTCCATCAAACTGGCAGAAGTCAAATGTAACTGACGTTTCTCATGGGCCTCCTTCAGTGTCGTCTGTTCCTCCTGGAGCTTCTTCAGAGCCTCCTCGCCCTCCTTCTTCGTCATCTCCAAGAGACTCTTAGCTTGGAGTATCTCCTCTTCCAGCCGCTTTCTCTCCAGAAGCTCCGCCACGCCTGAAATTCAACCATTTTAGGGTATACCCAGCTGATTAAAACTGATATAAATAAAGGAACTAACGTTTCTCCTGAGAAAGCAAGGTCTCTTTCTGCTGTTCCTGGAACGCCTTCAGAGCGTCTTGATGGTCCTTCTCCTTGGCCTCCAGGAGACCCTTCAGATGCTCCACTTCCTCGGTCATCTTGGTGAGTTCGGTGGTTTGTTCAGTGAGAACTGAAAAATAGGTTCAACTAAATTTCAATAGACAACAAACGTTTGTCCTTGGAATCCAGAGTCTCCTGCTTAGCAGCGACGGCCTCCTTCAGCTCCAGGAGCTCCTTCACGGCCTCCTCGCTCTCCTTCTTCGAGATCTCCAGAAGGTCGTTGATCTTGGCGACCTCCTCCTCCAGAAACTTCTTCTGCACCTCAAGCTCCGCCAGACCTGAAATTTTCAGAATTATCAGTCTTCACATATATTTTCGTATATAGCCTTGTTAAATAAAGTAAGGTTAACCTTGAAGAACTAACGTTTTTCACGGGAAATCGAGGCCTCCTGGTGTTCCTGGAGGGCCGTCAGGGAATCTTGATGTTTCTGGTCCTTGGCATTCAGGACAATCTTCAGAAGCTCCATGTCGTCAGTAATGTTGGCGATATCGGCGGCACGTTCGGCCAGAACTGAAAGTAGAGGTTCATTGACCGGGATAGCTGCTTCTTTGAATTGTCCGGTTCCTAAATTTCAAATCGAGTAAAACATACGTTTGTCCTTGGAATCCAGAGTCTTCTGCTTGGCAGCGATGGCCTTCTGCTGTTCCTGGAGCTCCTTCTGAGCCTCCTCGCTCTCCTTCTTCGAGATCTTCAGAAGATCGTTGATCTTGGTGACCTCCTCCTCCAGAAGCTTCTTCTGCACCTCAAGCTCCGCCAGACCTGAAATTTACAGAATTATAAGGTTAACCTTGAAGAATCAACGTTTTTCACGGGAGACCGAGGCCTCCTGGTGTTCCTGGAGGGCCATCAGGGAGTCTTGATGTTCCTGGTCCTTGGCATTCAGGAGAATCTTCAGATGCTCCATTTCCTCGGTCATCTTGGTGACATCGGCAGTCCGTTCGGCCAGAACTGAAAGTAGAGGTTCATTGACCGGGATGGCTGATTCTGTGAATTGTCCGGTTCCTAAATTTCAAATCGAGTAAAACATACGTTTGTCCTTAGAATCCAGGGTCTCCTGCTTGATAGCGACGGCCTTCTTGTATTCCTGAAGCTCCTCCTCACTATCCTTCTTCGAGATCTCCAGAAGCTCCTTGGTCTTGGTGACCTCCTCCTCCAGCCTCTTCCACTCATCAACAATCTCCGCCATGGCTGAAAATTACCCAATTTCAGAAGCTTCAAAATCAACTGAGCCTATGGATAGTAGGAGGCGCTTCCATCAATCTTGCTGGGCCAAAAAGGAGGTTTCTAATAAAACTGACTTTTCCCCTTAGCCATCTCTAGTTCCAGCTCCTTCTTAGCCTCCTCGCTCTCCTTCTTCGAAGTCTCCAGAAGGGCCTTGTTCTGGGTGATCTCTTCCTCCAGAAGCTTCTTCTCAACTTCGAGCTTTGCCAGACCTAAAATTTACAGAATTGTCTGTCTAAAAATAGATTGTCGGGTATATCCTGGTTAAAGAAAGATTAAAATCGAAAAACTAACGCTTCTCACGGAAAACCGAGGCCTCCAGTTGTTCGTGGTGGTGGCTCAAAGAGTCGTGATGTTCATTCTCCTTGGCCTTCAGAAGGCCCTTCAGAAGTTCCACCTCCGCATTCGCCTTGGCTAGATAGGAAACTCGTTCCTCCAGAACTGAAATATGTCGTTTGTTGAATATTCGACTTGAAACATCGGAGTAAGCCGGGAAAAATGGGCGGAGCCTAGTTTAAAGCAAAACAAGACCAACGTTTCTGCTGAGAGTCGAGGGCCGCCTTCTCCTCCTCCAACTGCGTCTTGAGCTTCGTCAGAGACTCCTCGTGCTGCTTCTGCTTGGAATCCAGGAGCCCCGCCGTCTGAAGAAGCTCTCCTTCCAGTCGCTTGTTCTCATCCTCCAGCTGCTGTCGTTTACAGTTCAGCATGCTGATTTGAGCTGATCGCTCCCTCAGAACTGAAAAGAATGGAATCAATGATTGAAAAGAGTTGATACAATTTGAATTTAGAAATCTAAAATTTGCATATTGCACCCTAAAATCTACTTTATGATGTCATTTAAGCCCATATCCTTGCCGGCGGTTTCGAACCAGAAAGCGGCCTGAGGTCACCAGAAAAAGCAGAAAGCGGCCTGAGGTCGCCAGAAAAAAGCGGAAAGCGGGCTGAGGAGCCGTGCAAGCCAACAGCCTCAATGAAAAGGACCCATTTCATTAAGGCCTTCAATTTTATAAGGGGTCGAGCAGAAAAACCAACGTTTCTTAAGAGATTCGCTGGACTGTAGATCCATCAGGAAGGCTTGACGTTGTTTCTCTTTCGTCTCCAGAAGGCACATCAGATCCTCCTTCTCCGCTCTCAGCGTGGCCACTTCAGCAGCGGTCTTCTCTTCAAGCTCCTTCTTCTCCAAGGAGAGAACTGAAAAAGGGGTGTTTTAGAGGGATTTCAAGCCAATTTGGCATTGGATTCATGCACTGTAATAAAGATCAAATTAAGAAAAAACTAACGTGTCAACTGGCGCTCTAAGGTGGCCTGATCGCCGATGGGCTTCTGCTGAAGACTTTGGACCTTTTTCAGAGCCGCATAGCACTCCTTCGCCTTGGCCTCCAGGAGACCCTTCAGACGCTCCACTTCCGCGGTCACCTTGGTGAGATCAGTGGTTCGTTCGGCGAGAACTGAAAAAAATAGGTTAATTGGTTGAGTTCAAGCGGTCTGGGTTGCCAAAAAGCGGCTTCTTTTAATTGCCAAAAAGAAGGTCGGGCGGCTCTTAATTGACAAAAAGCAGGTCAAACGGACTTTGGTTGCCAAAAAGCGGCTTTTCACCAAAAGTGGCTTTTAATTGCCAAAAGCGGCGTTTTACCACAATTGGCTTTTAATTGCCAAAAAGCAGGTTGGATTAAGTAAAACGGACGTTTCTCCTTGGAATCCAAGGCCTCCTTCTCGGAAGCTACGGTCTTCTTCAGTTCCTGGAGCTCCTTCTGAGCCTCCTCGCTCTCCTTCTTCGAGATCTTCAGAAGATCCTTGGTCTTGGTGACCTCCTGCTCCAGATGCTTCTTCTCATCCGCCAGCTGTTCCATCTGCTTGCTCCTTTTGGCCAGCTCCTGACACACTGAAATAACCTTTATGCTTTCCTTTACCACATCAATTTCAATGAAAGAAGAAGGGCCAATGCCAGGAATCGCTTGAAATCTGAGGAGAACCAACACTTCTCCTGGGAAACCAAGGCCTCCTTCTCCGCCTTCTGCTCCTCTCGCAGCTTCTTCAGAGCCTCCTCGCACTCCTGCTCCTTGGTCTTCAGGAGTCCCTTCAGATGGCTCATTTCGTCAGTCATCTTGGTGATATCAGAGGTACGTTCGGCTAGAACTAAAAATAGGCTAATTGGTTGAGACAGCCGCTTTTTACGCTTCTGAAGAGATTCCATGGCCTGCGTTCCGTTGGCTATGGCTTCCTGCTGTTTCTGGAACACTTTCTCTGCCTCTTCCTGCTCCTGCTTCTTGGCCTTCAGGAGATCCTTCGTCTGGAGTATCTCCTTCCCGTACCTCTTGTTGTCCTCTTCAACCACTTTCAGACCTGAAATTCGTCTATTAGTGATTTTTGCGATTAAAGGCCGCTTTTTGGCAACCAAAGCTTAGCCTGCTTTTGGCAATTAAATGCCGCTTTGGTAACCAAAGACCGCTTGACCTGGCGAGGCGGAGCCTAAATTTCCAAACTTACGTCTATCCTTAGAAGCCAGGGCCTCCTCGTACATCCTCTGAAGCTCCTTCACGTCGTTGTGATGTTTCTTCCCCTGGGTGCCTCGATTGAGCTTCAACTGGACGACCTCCTCCTTCAGCTTCTCATTCTCCTGGTTCAACGTGACGATGGTGACTGAGCGCTGATGGACTACTGAAACAATACAAATTTACTCCATCACAAAATAGCTAAATAGACCTAAAAACCTTCCAAATCAACTAAAACCGACGTTTCTTCTGCGCATCGATGGTCCTCTTGTCCGTGGCGATGATCCTCTCCCGTGATTCCTGGACCAACTTCACAGAAGCCTGTTCCACCTCGACTTTAGCTTGTAGCTCCACTTTCTCATTCTCCAACTGCAGAATCCTCTCCTTAGCCGTCTCCAACTCCTCCCTAAACACCAATAGATCAGCATATTGAATCTATTTCGAGATACCTCTTGGCCTTCTCTCTCTCCTTAGCGGAAGCTTTCCAAGCCATCAGCTCTACATTGGTGGCCGCCAGGAGCTCCTGCGGCATGTTTAGGCTCCTCCTGAAAATGGAAAAGATTTTAAAAAAAATATAAAATCGATTTTAAAGAAATCAAAATGAAATTTTATAAATTTAGCGGTGTAACCCCAAAAATTGGCTTCTTAATTTTCCACCGATTTTCTGCATTTTCACACGATTTTTTGTATTTAAAATTATTTTAACTGGAATTTATTTTTATTTGAAAATCATTTTAATTATAATTTAGCTTTATTTTTATTTAAAATAAATTTTTTATCACTTCCGAGTAATTAGAGCAATTTTACAGCCGCTTGTAACCCCAAACACTGGATTTCTCAATTTTCCAGCGATTTTCTGCTTTTTTACACGATTCTTCATAATTTTAATTATAATTTAGCTTCATTTTTATTTAAAATCATTTTAACTGGAATTTAGATTTATTTTATTTAAAAAAACCAATTGTTATCACCTCCGGGCCAATTAAATCTTTTACAGCCGCTTTTAATATCTTCATGATTATAACTCAATTTTCCAGCTCCCTCACTAAAAACAAACCTGAGAATGTACAATTCGTCGTTTTGTTTGCGGATGAGGTCTCGGACGGGGAACGAGCCGTAGATCTCCTGCTGATTGCGCTGTCGAACGACCACGTCGTCTGAAAACCGCTTTTTGAGTAATTCGTCGTGTAAAACCACTATTTAATGTGATTAAACATTGAAAAATCATTTAAAAAAGGAGAAAAAGTGAAGAAAATGAAGAAAAACTGACCGACGAAATGATCCTTCTGGCAGCAAGTGCAGGTGAGGAAGGGGTCCTTTTCGGGGACGCAGGCCACCGTGACGACTTTCCCTTTGACCAAAACGTATCTGAAATTAAAAATACTTATTTTATATAGTTTAAATTGATTTGAAACCGTTTTTAAGGGGAAACCCGGTCTAGCCACGAAATTTTCGTTTTTGATGCAAAACCCACCGTTTCCCTTTCTCGACCGGAGCCAGGATGAGGCCGTCAGGATGACAGGGAGGATTCTTGCAAAGGGCATACCATCGCCCGGGTGGAATTGAGGCCTCCTGGCCACATTTGTGGCAGGGGACTCGGACGTCTACTGACGTCATACGCGGTGTCTAAAACAGGGTTGTTATTAAGAAAAGGCGTTATAAATAAATGTTATTAAGCCTAATTCAGATTTTCAGTAATTTTAATTGAAAAAATAAAGATTTACAAGAGAAACACAGCGAAATATGAGAACTTTCTCTGATTGCCGATTCGCTTTGAAATTTCGTGCACACGTTGCATATTTTCGTGCGGCAAACGGCATAAAATGGGATTGATGGAAAAGCATGGTAAAATACCAATTTCATGTTCAAACACGAACGTGACAGGGTGTGGAAGTGAGTGAAACAGTGACAAAAAATCAAAGAAGATTAAAACCACTTAAAATCAAATTTTCATGCTATAAAAAGCGGTGTTATGTTGTAAAAAGCGGCCTTATGCTACAAAAAGTGGCCCTGTGATGTAAAAAGTGGCATTTTGCTGTTAATGATTTTTTTTATTTTCAGTCAGAAATGGCAAACTATCAAACTATGTCGTCTTAAAATCGTGAAGGTCACATTAAAATAGAAGTAAATTCAATGTTTCTTTATAATCGCCGAATCTATTTTCGAACGTCAAACATTTTTTTGAATATACCGGGCAATATCTAATGCCTGAAAATCAGCGAATGTCTACTTCCAAGACAGACAGGCCGCATTTTAATTATCAAGTCAACAAAATTTAGTTGATCCTTTTCAAACTCGATTTTCACTTCCCCTAGAATCACTCAATCCCAAAATTCAGCAAAGCATCCATTGGTTGAAAAACAGTCTGGAAAATAACAAAAGTATCAGCGAAAGATCTTTATATGTGGACATTACAAGAAGCATATGATTTTAACGGGGAATTACAATTTCAGGGTGGGCGGTCCTCGTGGGCCTGGGCACGGCTGCGTCTCTTCGTCTTCCAGGCGTTCAGCTCCCTGGCGATGGCTCAGATGGACCTTAAACAGGAAGTTAGCCATTTCAAGTTGATGTTTGAGGGACGTATGATTTAAAAAGAGGACGGGTTGTAAACCAAGAGCGGACCCTTTGTCTCACCTCCGGAACGAGCTTCGATTTTCTTCTCCTCACGGTGGCCTCCACCTCCTCTCCCTCGTAGTCCCTCCAGTTCGGGCACCTCCTTCACAGCCCTCTCCTCCTGAAAATAAGAGATGAATTAGGGGCTACTGGGGGAGGGCCAACCTTGTATTCCGCATTCCTTGGTGTAGGGGCTCCTCCTTGGGCTTGGCCACTCCTCCTCTCGTCCTTGGGCTCCTCTCCTAAGCTGGGCGCTGTCCACCATCTTCTCCTTGTAGTAAAGTTTTCTCCTTCTTCCGATCCTCAAGTGCCTCAGCGTCAGAAGCCTCTCCTCCTCCTCTTTCTGAAAATAGAATATTGCAGGCGGAAAAAGATGGAAGAAAAGAAAGAATTTTGTTTTGAATTTGCCAAGTGAATTCGATACCCCATTCACAGGAGACTGAGAAAGGCCACGGAAGATATCCAAGCGGCCTTTGATTGCCACAAATCAGGCTAGGCGGCCTTTAAAGAACAAAAAGGGGTCAATCTGCCTTTGGCTATCAAAAGCGGTATAAGCGGCCTATGGTTTCCAGAAAGCGGCATCCACAGGCAAAAATCCAGCGCTGGTAAGAAAGATATATGGTACGCTGTTATGGTAAGAAAGTAACTCGTTTGTCGATTTGTTTGTTTAAAAATGGCGATTTAGGTGCATATATCTTCAAAAATATGCGATTAAAGCTCAAGCTTGTGTGTTTTGAAACAACACTTTTAAACATTTTAAAAAAGATCCCTGTCTGCCCTATTAAATGCGTCCTGAAGCCTGAAAAGTTTTTTAAATTAAATTTTCTAGGCTTTATCCAGGATTTAGGAAATGTTTTTTTTGAACAAACAAATCGACAAACGAGTCGACAAAGGATTTGTGGGTTTTTTTACTTCAAGAATTGACTTTTTGGGTAAAAAAGCGACTTTATTAAAGTTTCCAGTTCCAAAAGTCACAATTTTCGAAAGAATAGTATTTTACAAAATGAACTTTTCTGTCAATAATTTGCACAGTCGTCTGTCAATAAGGCCGAAAATGCCGTCATTTTGGGCGTTGGTTAACCTCCGGCCAGTCGGCTGTCATTAATGGACCACATCACGTAGTTTTGATATTCGACTGTCAAGAAGGAGTAAAATGACGTCTTTTTCACAGTGGGTTCACTTTTCCCACCAGGCAGGTGACCAAAAAATGCAGAGAGTTGCATTTTTTGCCCATTTGCCCAGGCATTCTAAACAAACTGCCGTGCCAACTACCAATTCTTTTTTGTGAACCTATTCAAGTGTAATTTTTATCTTTTTCAGCCCTCTCCCATTGTCGGTGGAACTCCCACTCCGCTCCCAGTCGGGACAACGACGCGGCCCGAGTCATGGCGCAGAACCATCTTTGATCCCAACGGCCACCATCTGCCGTCATCCTCAAGGGCGCCTGGAAGGGTACGCACGCTCCATTTCCTTAAAAACTTAATTAAGGTGTAATTTTTATATTTTTCAGGTGGGAAATCCTTCTCCCACGGTCGGACCTGCTTCTCTCGGGGGATCCGCTTCCCGCCAAGACGTCCCCTCTACTTCCACCTCCTCGCCGACGGCACCACCTCCGAAGCGCCCACACGGCGTACGCGACTCTCACGAAGGACGCAAGGCAAGTTCATTTAAACGTCGACTTCGAATGACTTGCGCCTGAAATGAAAAGCGCCGTTGGTTGAAGTTTCCTATACTTCCGGAAAATCGACAATTTCGAGCGAAATGCCCACAATCGGTCGATAATTGTTCATTTTTGCGGACAAGGCGCTTTTTTCAGCCAATTAGCATCCTGGGGGTTTCCATGCCCCAATAACTCACCATCGGACCAACCAAAACGTACCCGCGAATTTTAGACGCCACATTGATTTTGCTAATTTCAGAGGCAGAGGGTCGAGAATCGGACGACGCCCGGTGGACAGACGGGAGCGGACGACGCGGCCGGAACACGCGGAATCTCGGCACCTGCAAATCTGGATAAGGCTGTCCAAACGGAGTGATCTCATAGTCTCCTATCACATTCATTCATTTTATGCTGTGCAGTTTCCCCTCTATCCTCAATAAGTCTCGTGACCCTGTGTTTAGCCAGTCAGTAGGCCCATTGCGAATACGTGTCTGCAAATATCCCCCATTGAATTCCCTGCGATACGATCAATTCTCATCTGCGCCTCATTTTTAGCCAGTTTTTGGACCCCACGAACAGTCCAGTCCAGGCCCCATTGCGAATACGTGTCTTTAAATATCCCCCATTGAATTGAATTCCCTGCGATACGATTAATTCTCATCTGCGCCTCAGTTTTAGCCGGTTTTTGGACCCCACGATCACGTTTCTTTGTGTATTCCCCTTTGCATTGTATGGGAACCGATTGTAAGCGCATGTTGAGTAAGTTCCACACATCACCCCGTTGTATTCCCGTGTTTGACGAATGAACTATTTATTATTATATTTCTGTTTTCTTTGACAATGGTGTCCCTAGCACAATCTAACCTTCAGCATCTATTCCTAATAATGTCGACTCTGTCTTTCGGAACTTCAATCAAGGAGGAGATCTCACAAAAAGCGCATTTTAAGACATTTGTGCCTTTAAAAATGGAAAAAGGGAAGATCTTAACCTTAAAACTCCTAAAATAGGAGATATTCGTCATTTTTCCTATTATCTTTGCAAAATCGACCTAAATCGATCGATTTTTGGCTTTTTCTTCTAAAAAAAAAAACTGATTTCCAGTCACGTAATTCACATTCTTTATTGAAAATGCGAAAATTACAGTATCCTCGGCTTGAAAAGCCATGATTCCAGCGGCGGAAGCAGATTTCAACCGTCAAATGTGGCCATTTCCGGTCTAAAATGGATTAGCATCCAGCAGTCGCCTTTAAATTCCATTGATTTGCCGAATTATTTATTGAAATTAATTAAAAATGAGTATTTTATACAAATAATCTTGAATCAATCGAATATTTGGAGTTTTTCCAGCGCGCCGGCTGGCAAAAATTGACTGAAAATTCTGAGACCACCCAGTTTCCACAAAATGGAGTTTTTAAGACCACCCTGTTGGTTAGAATTGAGATTTGGAACCAGCCGGTTGGCTCAAACTACCAGCCAAAATGATTCTCTTCATTTTTATCTTTCCTCGCTTTTTTCCCACAGAAAACGTTATTTTCGCCATTTTTAAAGGATTAATTTGAATTCTAGAAGCTGAATCACACGCTAATTACAGCAAAATCCCCTATGTTGTCACAAAAATTATACGTTTTGCGACTTTCCTGGTGTCCCACCACGATTGACGTCATTGCCTTGTCGCGAACTGTGCGACAAATGCGTAAATTTTGAATTCAATTTAAATTCTGAACTCTCCTTTTTTAATTTTCTACGGTTATTGATTGAACAATTTCATTGATTTATTGATTTTAAAAAAATGGTTAACCTGCTATATTCAAGAATAGTTAATTTTAGAAACTGGGTGGTTTCTTCCCCTCTACGAATGGGTCGTCTGGGAGGACGGTCGAGAGAGGACTGCTTCCATTTCATGGTCGAATGGCTCAACAATTATGAGGTTTGTTCTATTTTTTCACTTTTTAAAGTTTATTTAATCATTTTTAGTCGTTTGGACAAGCGAGGGCCGTCAGAACCCCGACCGAGCCGGCAGCGGCTGTCGACAGCACGACGAAGGAGGTCTCTAGGATTGCCAGGATTCTCGCCGTCGATCCAGATGTTTCAGTGAGAATTTCGGCCATCAGAGTGAGTTTTTTTTATTAAAAAGGGATTTTTTTAACCTAAAAAGATTTTTTTAAGTAATTTATTTATTTTTACTAAAAAGTGATTTGAAAAAAAATTTTTTTTAAATTTTTTTATTTATTAAAAAAAATGATTTTTTAACCTAAGACTACTGTTTTTACTAAAAAGGAAATTTTTTTTAAGCTAACAAGTGATTTTTAAATTAAAAAGTAATTTTTTTTACCTAAAAATAATTTATTTCTACTGAAAAGTGAATTTTTTATTTTTTTAAAAGTGATTTTTTTATTTATTTGAAGTGATTTTTTATTTAATTAAAAGCATTTTTTTATTTATTTAAAAGTGATTTTTTAAAATGAAAAAGTGATTTTTTAACTAAAAAGTATTTTTTTATAATTTTTTAAAGTGATTTTTTATTTATTTAAATTTATTTATTTATTTATTGAAAATTGTTTTTTTTTATTTATTAAAGAGTGACTTTTTAAATTAAAAAGTGAAAATAAATTTCAAATTTCAGTGTCTTCACGCCCTGATCCCCGTCTACGTCACATCCGATTTGGACCGAATTTGGACGACTTGTGTGAAATCACTGGAGGGATCAAACTGCGAAGTACGAGTCGAAACCGCCAAACTCATCGCTGCCCTGTTGGCCAGATTCATGGATCCGGATGGAGGTAGCCTCCTTTTCTAATCGAGTGGCCTTTTGCTGTGAGAAAACAGATCAAGCGGCCTGCGGTTGCCAAAGGCGGCCTTTAAATCACAAAAAGCAAGTCAAGCGACTTTAGGTTGCCAAAAAAGCGGCCTTAGGTTGCCATAAAGCGGGGAAAAGCGGCCTTAGATTGCTAAAAAAAAAAGCGGCCTCAGATTGCCAAAAAAAAGTGGCCTTACGTTGCCATAATCAGCAGGGAAAGCGGCCTTAAGTTGCCAGAAAGACGAGAAAAAAACGGCCTTGGCTTGATAAAAAAGCGAATGAAAGCGGCCTTAGGTTGCTAAAAAAAGCGGCCTCAGATTGCCAAAAAAGCGGCCGTAGGCTGCCAAAAAGCGGATTTTAATTGCCAAACTAGGACAAGCGGCCTATGGTTACCAAAAGCGGCTTTTAATCTGCCATATTAAATCTTATATTATGCCTCAAAATAAGAACCATTTTCAGGGAATACCGATCGGCCGCTCGTCCTGGACACACGCTTCCAATTCCTCTCCACTGCTTTCATAAGAGGTTATTGATCTTAAAATTCAAATTAAATGTCTAATTCAGGTGGTCCAGGCGGATTCGGCGCCACTTTGAAGAGAAAAAGAGGATCAAAGGAGGTTCGATTAGGCATCGCCATGGTAGAAATTTCTGGATTTTCCAAAATCAATAATTGATTCTAGGCCTACGTGGAATTCGCCAAGGAAATGGGAACTGCTTGGCTGGAGAAGGAGTTTCCGACGTTTTGCCGCCACTTGATCGAGATCGGAGCCAAAAGCGGTTGTGCCGCCTACGACAGGTACTTTTAGGTGGTTTTAGTGTGAATTTTCGAATTTAGCGCCGGAATCCTCTCCTCTGACTTCCTCTTCTCCCAGAGATGCATCTCCTTCGTCTTGCGGAGTGTGATTGGCCGGATGATGGGCGAACAGACGCAGATCAGGGTCTGCAGAGAGCTAGGACAACTGCTCTCCGCTTACCTGAATACATTTGGTCCGTTTTTGATGTTCCAGGGGCAAAAGCGGCCTGAGGTTACCAGAAAAAGCGGAAAGTGGCCTGAGGTCGCCAGAAAAAGCGGCCTGCGGTTGCCAGAAAAGCAGAAGCGGCCTGACGTTGCCAGAAAAGTAGAAGCGGCCTGACGTTGCCAAAACAAGCGGAAGCGGCCTGAGGTCGCCGAAGAAAAGCGGAGAGCGGCCTGAGGTCGTCGGAAAAAGCGGAAGCGGCCTGAGGTCTCCAGAAAAAGCGGAAGCGGCCTTAGGTCGCCAGAAATAGCGGAAAGCGGCCTGACATTGCCAGAACAAGCGGAAGCGGCCTGCGGTCGCCAGAAAAAGCGGAAAGCGGCCTGACGT
This sequence comes from Oscheius sp. G VE-2021, assembly GCA_022343465.1. Classification (NCBI taxonomy): domain Eukaryota; kingdom Metazoa; phylum Nematoda; class Chromadorea; order Rhabditida; family Rhabditidae; genus Oscheius; species Oscheius sp. G VE-2021. The sequence goes on along the minus strand of JAJQXH010000030.1, from coordinate 4,402,470 downwards.
TGCCAGAAAAAGCGGAAGCGGCCTGATGTCGCCAGAAAAGCGGCCTGAGGTCGCCAGAAAAGCGGAAAGCGGCCTGACGTTGCCAGAAAAAGCGGAAGCGGCCTGAGGTCACCAGAAAAGCGGAAAGCGGCCTGACGTTGCCAGAAAAAGCGGAAGCGGCCTGAGGTCACCAGAAAAGCGGAAAGCGGCCTGACGTTGCCAGAAAAGTAGAAGCGGCCTGACGTTGCCAAAACAAGCGGCCTGAGGTCGCCGAAAAAAGCGGAAGCGGCCTGAGGTCACCAGAAAAGCGGAAAGCGGCCTGACGTTGCCAGAAAAAGCGGAAGCGGCCTGAGGTCACCAGAAAAGCGGAAAGCGGCCTGACGTTGCCAGAAAAGTAGAAGCGGCCTGACGTTGCCAAAACAAGCGGCCTGAGGTCGCCGAAAAAAGCGGAAAGCGGCCTGAGGTCTCCAGAAAAAGCGGAAAGCGGCCTGAGGTCGCCTGAAAAAGCGGAAAGCGGCCTGAGGTAGCCGAAAAAAGCGGATAGCGGCCTGCGGTCGCCAGAAAAAGCGGAAAACACAATTAATCTCAATTTTCCAGACTATTCCATCGAACTGGGCGCCGAAGCCGCCCTCAGCCGTGACGTGTCCTCTTCCGCCTCCGCAGCCACCCTGGCCCTTCTGGAGATCTCCGCCATCGTTCGCCAACTGGGCTTCTCCGTGACCCCTTTGCTCTCCGAATCACCTGGTACCTCTTTTATTCCTAAAATTCGAATTTTTAAGTTAGGGTTACTGGAGGCCATCTTCGCCTACTTGATTCACCCCGTTCTGAGCGCCCGAATCGCCGCCGCTTGGAGTCTTCGCTGCATCGTCGAAACTGCTCCTTCCCATCTCTCTCCCTTCATCGATCGCTGCATTATCAGGCAATATTCCTAATTCGCTAATTAAATGACCTTTTAATTAGACTGGAGCACATGAAAACGTCGGTGGAGGCAGTCAGTGGGTACTCCCTCGCGTTGTCCTCTCTGGTGGCCGCGTCGGCCGATTGCAAGCTGGGAATTCCGATGGAAAAGACCAGAAAGGTGGAAAAAACGTATTTTTTATGGTAAAATTCGAATTTTTAGGTTTTCTCGATAGCTGAAGACCTTCTGAAGACGGATGGCCGAGGTTCACTGGCGGTTTCGAATATTGAGGCTGGGTGGATGATTCTTCTGGTGGTTCTTTCCCTGGGTCCAGCGAGAGTGAAGGCCCTTCTTCCGACGATTCGTGGCCTCTGGAGTGGGGTGTTTCCTAGAAGTACGGAGGAGGCAGAAGAAGCAGTCGAGAAAGGTTAATTGAGGCCAGAGAAGGAAAATATCAGGGCCTTTTGTTGCCTAAAGCAGCTTTTAATGACCAATTGTAGGTCTGAAATTAACTTTATTTGTTTCCATACTTTAATACTTTAAAATTACAATTTTTGGGAAATAAAACCCTATTTTAGAACTTTGGATGCCAAAAAGCAGGTCGAGCCGATGAAAAAAGCAGATGTAAAAGACGCAGATGACCTGTGACGCAGAGACAGATGTCCACCCAAGCATTGTTCCACAAGATCCTGTCTTTTTTTAATTAAGCATTAGAGACGCAGAAACAGGGTTAGAGACGCAGAAACAGAGGGCTAGAGACGCAGAAACAGAGGGTTAGAGACGCAGAAACATAGGGTTAGAGACGCAAAAAGAGAGGGTTAGAGACGCAGAAACAGAGGGTTAGAGACAGAAACATAGGGTTAGAGACGCAGAAACAGAGGGTTAAAGACGCAGAAACAGAGAGTTAGAGACGCAGAAATATAGAGGTAGAGTCTGTCCCAAAAGTAGGGAAATCTTGGAAAACCAAATTTGAATATTTAAAATGATATTATCGTTCATTTATCTGTAATTATCAGGGGACGCCTCCTCGTGGCAGATGTGCCTGCAGGGACGGGCTGGAGCCCTCTCCGTGATGGTGGCCGTCGCCTCTCAGAAGGACTTGACTGAGGACCACCTGATCCAATCTATGATTTTCCCCATCGAATGCTGCCTCCATCAAATGAACAAGTGAGATTCAAAGATTATTCTGACTTAATTAGCATTCAGGGTTGGAATGCTCATGAAATCCTGTGGGGATAAGCTGCGAGCGCCGATGTCGCTTCTCCGCCAGAGGGTCTACAATCTGCTTCTAATTCTTCCAGTTAACTGTTACAAGAGTAGATTTTCAATCAAATTACGGATTGTGGCAGCCTCAGGCCGCTTTATTCGGATTCTGGTAACCTCACGCCGCTTTCCGCTTTTTCTGGCAACCTCACGCCGCTTTCCGCTTTTTCCGGCGACCTCAGGCCGCTTTCCGCTTTTTCCGGCGACCTCAGGCCGCTTTTCTGGATTCTGATGATAAAGTTTGTATAATAAAATTGATTTCAGAGGTTTCTTCTCAAGTGTTCCGAGAGCTCGTGGCTGACATAATCCAATCGGATGACCCCACTTCTGCCCAGATGACCGCCCACTCCACTTTCCTCTGTTCCGGCCCAGAGAGATCTCTTCTGAATCCATTCCTACACTCTACCGATGAAGAGACACCAGAAATCATCGTTAGTTTTCCCAAAATTTTTCTAAAATTCAAAATTTCCAGCTCCAATCAGTCAACGGAAGTGTGGGATCGATGGAGAACGATCCAACTTGCCTTATCAGGTTAGACTGTCTATTTAATCTCTTAAAATCGGCTATTTTCAGAAGTTCTCCTCAGAAGTTCGGAGACAAGTGGCCCCAGCCTGATTCGGTCACAATCGCCTCTGTGGACGCCGCTGTTCAGGTCTTCGCCAAGATCTTCTACCTCATTTCGGCCCGGTTGAAGCTCCAAATTCTGAAACACCTGGAGAAGAATTTCAAGGAGGGCAAAGTGACGCCGAGGATTCAGGCGGTTGAACAGCTTCAGTCCTGGGTGGAATGCTGATTTTAGATCCGGCACAATGTGATCTGCGCGTTGGCAGGCGCTTTTCGAACGGGCGCCGAGCAGAGGGCGAATATCGATGACGCCGAGTTGAAGAAGGTTTCTTTTCGGAGATTTTAGCGGTGCGCTGTGGCCTAGCTGTGGTTTTGACAAACTCTTGTGGCTCAACCCAGATTCTGAGCTGTGGCCTACTGAGATTTTGACGGAATGCGCTGTGGTACAGGAAAACTGGCTATAAAAACGTAAATTGTTTAAAAATTGGATACTCCGGTGAGGAAAGCGAATGAGAAGATGAATTTCAAGGAGAAAACAGTCATTGGGATTCTGCGAAAGTTTTTCCATAGATTACCTTAATTTTTTAAATACCTAAAATAAATAAAACAGTTGTAGTTTTAATTATTCCATCAATTTCCTTAATTTCCCCTTTAAACTAATTACGGCAATCTAATTTAATTTGACGTAAATCAACGCAACCTAAATATCCAATTTGGTCATTTCCACATGAAAAAACCCAATTTTCAGATGACCCTGAGCGCCGAAAGAAGAATAAAATCAAAATTTCAAATCGATAGCATTTAAGTATTGTTTATTAGCTTTCCATAGAAGTCAAATTCGGTTTAAAATTCGAAGATTTTTACGTCATCCGCACTCTCTCAAATCAGCCCAAATTAAACTCAAATATAAAAAAATCCAAAGTTTGTGAGAGACTTTCACAATTGACTTCTAAGGTGATAAAACGCATATTGAACATGGTCTGAAATTAACTTTAATTTTTTTTTCAAATTGTCAAACTTTAAAATTACAAGAATTTTCCGAAGATTTCCGTCGTTCAAGAAAACTGTCAACAAAAAGCCGAAACTGAAAAAAAACTAAAAATTAACTTGTAAACTGCAATTTGTAAGCCCTTTGACCTTAACTTTCCCAATTTCAGGTCAGTCTTCAAATCCTCCTCGCTGGTCTCTCTTCCACCAATCCTCACACAAAATGCACCTCCGCGGAAGGAGTCGCCCGATTGGCCCAGGCTTCAGCCGATCCACAGGTTTGGATTCTATCTCTATATGCTAATTTATCCGTTTTAGTTCACCGCTGAGATCATCCAATTTCTCCTCGATCGACTAGGTTCTGGAGAAACGGCCAAGGCTGGCTGGCTACGCCCTCGCCCTGGGGTGCCTTCATCGTCATGCAGGAGGTTTCCTTAGTGGAGAACTTCAAGTCACCGTAGTTTCCCTTCTACTGGCCCTGTCCAGTGATTCGAATACTGCGCCACCCGTCCAGGTACCTTACCTTAAGCCTAAATTCTTATTTAAGCTCTAAATCTTATTTTTCAGTCCTGGGCCATAGTTTCTCTGTCGCTGGTGGCTGAATCCGGCGGAGCGCTCTTTCAGTCCTTCGTTGAGCCGATTCTGACCATGTGCCTCAACCTGCTCAAATCGTCTTCTGATGAAGAAGTCTGTCTGGCCATTGGGAAGATGGTAAGCAGTGGCTTAGGCGCAAAAAGAGGAGAATTTCAGTTGTCTGCGCTGATGACGGCTGTGGCTTCTGATCTGAGCAGCGCCGAATTCGAAGGGATTCGTTCCGATTTGATGGCCGCCTGCGCCATTCAGGTAATTATCTATGTTTCAGTCGCTGGATTCTCTGGCAAACTCTGGAATTCCAAAAATGATGAGTTGAAAACCCTGTTTGAGGTCAAATTCAACGAAAATCATTGCGTGAAAAAGCGACCCGCAAAAGGGGTGGGTGGTTTGGTTCCTCATCGTATAAAAAGAGAACAATACAAATATTAGAACGCTATAAAAAGTGAACAAAAGAATTTTAATTGGACGAACGCCAAAACCACCTCTTACGGGATAATGCAAAGCCTTCCCTAAACAAGTAAATTGTTTTAAACAATAACATTATTGAGTCGATAACGTTTTAACGATATTTCGTCAGAGCTGGTTTTGGCGTTCGTCCAATTAAAATTCTTTTGTTCACTTTTTATAGCGTTCTAATATTTGTATTGTTCTCTTTTTATACGATGAGGAACCAAACCACCCACCCCTTTTGCGGGTCGCTTTTTCACGCAATGAATTGTTCTCTTTTTATAATTATTCTTTGAATAATAAATCCAAAATTATTTTTTTAGATAAACTCACTTTGCGATGTTCATGACTTCCGCTCTCTTACAAAAGAACTTTTTTTTAAATTTAAAAAAAAAAACGAAAATTAATCCTGTCAATACGTATTGTTAATTTTTTTTCCTTTAGATCCAAATACATATTTTATTTTCTCTTTAGTAGAATTGTGTGATATTATCTTCTAACGACATAGCTCGAAATAATGCAACAAACTACAAAACAAAAACTATAAGAGGTTAAAACAGAAAATTACAACTTGAAATTAAGTGGAAACACTAATTTTTAACAGGCAAAAAGGATTGATCGAATTGGGATTCGAACCCGGGTCGCGAGATTGGGAGTCTAACGCGTTCGCCATTACACCAAGAGGGCGACCCGCCGCCAATGGAAAATCAAGCATTTCGCTCGTTTTCGTTCACTTTTTACCCAAATTGGCTGAAAGTTGGCGCCCACCGACCTGCTAAGGTAACCATAAGCTCCACAAAATTTGAAGTTCGTAGCTCTACCCGTTCCCTTGTTGTGAGGGGATATCGGACGTACGGGAGACATCGGCGTTTTGGGCGCGTGAAAAGGCGGCGGAGGAATCAAACCACCGCGCAGCGCTACGCGCTGCGCGCAAATCGATCATCGACGATGTCTTTAAAAGCCGCTTTTTTGCCAACCAAAGGCCGCTTCATATACTTTTTTGTCAAATAAAAGTTTTCCCAAAAAACGCTTTTTCTAGTGCTTTCTGCACCACGTCTGAATTTTAATTGTGATTACTGTCAAAATGACGAAACAATATAAAATCTCTCTGAATTCCACGGAAATCTTCGCTTGCGGATGACGTAAAAATCTTCGAATTTCAACCCGAATTTTACTTCAATGGAAAGCTAATAAACAATACGTAAATGCTATCGGTTTGGAATTTGGAATTTATTTTTCTTTCGGCGCCCAGCTTCATCTGAAAATTGGGTTTTTTCATGTGGCAATGACCAAATTGGATATTTAGGTTGCGTTGAGTTACGTCAAATTAAATTAGATTTCCGTAATTTTCTTAAAGAGGAAATTAAGGGGAAAAAAGAATAAAATCCATCGATAACATTATTTTAAAAATTAAAAATTCTATTTTTAGTTGGCCCATCAACATTGCCTAGTCCGTGTTGAAGCGATCGCCGGCCTTCAACAAATGCACCTATTCGCCCCGCAACATGCAAATCTTCACGATTTGGTCATTTCCATGGTTTCGTAAGTTAAATGTCCCTTTTAAGGTTAATTTTCTATTTTTAGAAGCTTGAACTCGGAACATCTTTGCATTCGAAAAGCCGCCGTTTCCTGTCTACGACAATTGCTCCAGAGACAGGCGGATGAAGTGTGTGCCTTATTCTAATTGAAATGTTTCGTGAAAAGTTTTTCTGATATTGGAATGACTGGAATATAATGTTTTTAAGCCTAAAACATTGGAGTTTCAGGTACTTCTGCACGTCGACGATCTGATTCCGAAGGGAGTGGTGGATGAGAAGAAAAAACTGCCTCTGCCGGAGACGGGGCTGGAAGGAGCCCTTTTTGGAATGTTGGATCTGGAAAGGGATCTGGAGATTAGATGGAATATTCAGGTGGATCTCAACCCCAAGAAAAACTAAAAATGAGGTCAATGGCTGCCGCCTAGCTGTGGTTTTGACGTCGTCTCCGTAGCTGTGGTTTTGACGTAGTTGGGCCTAATTGTGGTTTTGACGTAGTCGGGGCCTAGCTGTGGTTTTGACGTCGTATCCGTAGCTGTGGTTTTGACGTAGTTGGGGCCTGGCTGTGGTTTTGACATCGTCTACGGTGACATATCTGTGGTTTTGACGTAGTTGGGGCCTAGTTGTGGTTTTGACGTCGTATCCGTAGCTGTGGTTTTGACGTAGTTGGGGCCTAGCTGAGGTTTTGATCAGTTTAATCCGAAATGTAACAATAGAAATTTCCCTTAATTTAAAAACTAAACTACCAATTTATGCCCTCTTTTTTTCAGGAAAGCCTGATGTCACTGGTTCTGGCCACCTCCATTTCCCGTCTAAGTAACTGGATCTCCCTCTGCAAGGACATTCTAGCCTCTTCGGGTGAAAACAGCGAGATTTCGACGGATAAAGTGGATAAAAGTGAAGACTACCAAGATGAGGTTCGATTCGAATAATGCGAATGAAAGGTTGTCAATTTAGGATGACACCACTCTTCAAGGCCCGAAGAGCTCTCTTCCGGACAAGGGGAAGGTCCTCCCTCGATGGCCTACGCGTGTCTTCGCCATGGAGATCGTCCAGAAGATTGTGGACCTCTGCGACACAGAAGTCCATCTGGACTTGGCTCTGGCTAGAGAGCAACTTGGTAGAATACTCCACTATTATCTGTAATTAGAATTCTAGCAACGTCAGATGGGGATTACCTAGTGCTTCATCTCTCGGAGCTCGTTCGGATGGCCTTTATCGGAGCCACTGGAGAGAGCACGGAGCTGCGGCTGGCATGCCTCGCCACTCTCGAAGACATCATCCGTCGTTTCTCCTGCGTGCCGGAACCGGAATTCCCAGGACATGTGATTCTGGAGCAGTTCCAAGCACAAGTCGGCGCTGCTCTTCGGCCGGCGTTCGAGGAGAACACGCCGTGTTTTGTGACCGCAGCGGCGTGTCAAGTGTGCAGTAGTTGGATTGGCAGTGGAGTGGCGAGGGATCTGAATGACCTCAGGAGGGTCCATCAGGTGTGGCAACGTTTGGGTAAAAACGGTCTTACTTTTGAAAGTTAGGACTCAAAGCGGCCTTAGGTTCGAAAATTGGGACTCAAAGCGGCCTTATTTTGAAACCTTGGGACTCAAATCGGCCTTAGGTTCTAACATTGGTACTCAAAGCGGCATTAGGTTGGAAGATTGGTACTCAAAGCGGCACTAGGTTGGAAGATTGGGACTCAGAGCGGCCTTTGGTTGGAACTGTGGGACTCAAAGCGGCCTTAGGTTGGTAAATTGCGGCTTGAAACATTCCTGATTGGGATATAAGGCCCAGTCAGCAGAATTCGCAAAATGCGGCCTGTGGTTAGCAGAAAAAGCAGAAAGCGGCCTGAGGTCGCCAGAAAAAAACAGAAAGCGGCCTAAGGTCACCGGTAAACGCAGGTGTCAATGAATTCTTATGGCGGTCTTTCGCCGTTTAATGAAGCCACAAAGCGGCTTTTGACTGATAATTAGCGACAGAATACTGGAGTCTCAAAAGCAGATAAACACGGCCTCAAAGTGGCTTTTGAGTGGTAATTAAAGCCCCTGGAATACACCATCAAAAGCAGTTGTACTAGGCCAGAAAGCGGCTTCTGGCTGCCAATTAGGGTCACTTGAATGCAGCGTCAAAAGCAGATACACAAGGCTGTCTTAGGCTGCTACTTGAGATCTCAAAGTTTAAACTTGTTAATGCGGTCTCGAAGCTTTAAAATCAGTTTCAATTCCTATTTTCAGTTGCTCCTCTCCTCTCTGACGAAGCTGAAGGACGGTTCTAAGCAGCTCCACAGCGAATCTGCGGCAACGTTGGAAAAGCTTTCCATCCTGAAAGCCTGGGCTCAAGTCTACATCACGGCCTTGGATCGAGAAACGAGTGACGGAGGTATCTTTTTCTCTTAATTTTGCATATTGCACGATGAAAATCATTAAATTATTGATTTTATAATGAAAATTTAGACTCGTCGGACAGTCTGCTCTCCCTGGTTCAGCCCGAGACGGAGGACCTGATCTCCTACTGGCTGTGCGCCCTTCAAGATGCTGCTTTGATATCACTGAACTACAAGTATCCTCAACAGACACAGCAGAAGCAGGGTGTCTTCTTCACCTTCGATTCGGTGGAGGTGTGTATGAAGAAAAAGCGGTATTCTGCCTCTTTTGCTGTAAAATGCGGTCTTCTGCGGCCTTAGGCTGTAAAAAGCGGTCTTCTGCGCCCTTAAGTTGTAAAAAGCGGTCTTCTGCGTCTTTTCGCTGTAAACATCGGGCGGTCTTCTGCGTCTTTTGCTGTAAACAGCGGGCTGTAAAAAGCGGTCTTCTGCGGCCTTAGGCTGTAAAAAGCGGTCTTCTGCGGCCTTAGGCTGTAAAAAGCGGTCTTCTGCGCCCTTAGGTTGTAAAAAGCGGTCTTTTGCGGCCTTAGGCTGTAAAAAGCGGTCTTTTGCGGCTTAGGTTGTAAAAAGCGGTCTTTTGCGGCCTTAGGCTGTAAAAAGCGGTCTTTTGCGGCTTCAGGCTGTTTAATTAGAATTCGAAGCGGTTCTATTAATCAAATCTCTTTCTTCAGGTCGTCCGCGAGTACTACACCTCGGCTTGGCCTTCAATTTTCCAAGCCACTGCCCTGTGGTTGAAGCACAACATCTACATTCCTGACAAGGTTCATTTCTTCTTTTCCTTAAAAATCCAGTCTTCAGATCTCCCCGATTTGTGAAACAGCGGAGACCCGATTTTCTGTTCTTCTGGGCCTCGCCGTGGAAGCCCTCAGCAGCAGGACCTCCCGTGCAGATGACGCTACCGTACAGGTAGGTCTTTATCTCCTGACAATTTACCCTATCCTAATAGGCTGTCCATTAGAATACTGAAGATGTAACCAAAAATTTGCATTTCAGACCTGTCTCAGAGGAATGATCGCCCTTCTCTCATCCAAATGGAGTCTCATTTACCTAAAGAGGGATTTGAAACAGGCGGTGGAGGTTGTTAACACTCTCCACAGGTTTATTTACTTGTAAAAATTGGAGAAATTTGAATTTTAGGGTGATTCTTACGAGAGATTCGACGATGGTGCAGAAGCTTTGCGTTGACTGCGCCCGTGTGCTGGTCGAAGCTGTGGGGAGGGAAAGCCCGGGTGAGGGTTTTTTCAGGGCGGCCTTAGGTTATCAAGCGAGGTCTCAAAGCGGCCTTAGGTTGTAAAATAAGGTCTGAAAGCGGCCTTAGAGGTTTAAATTTTTTTTAAATAGTTTAAAATCCGAAAATCCGGTGTATCATATTTGTCTTTCAGATGTCGGGAATCGCTCCTCTGACGAAAACTATGGTGGCAACTATGAAGAAGAAGGGAATCTATCCGGATCCCTCAGTTTCGCCCTCCTAGAGTTCTGTCTCTGTCTCTTCTCCCGTCAGGTCCCTTTTTCCTTAAACTAAGGCCTTAACCTTTTAAATTTCAGATTCCTCAGATCAACCCAGTCCAGATGAAGGCCACCTCCATTCTCCTTCTTCCCAAGGACAGTCTTCTTTCGCCCGAGAGGGCTAATCTCGTTCGATGCGCCATTCAGCTTCTGGTGCAGGTGCCTTTTTCTCCTTTCTTCAGAAAATTAGAATTTTAGATTCCTGCCCTCGTTTCCTCTGGAATTCTCCTCCTTCCGATCGTTTTGCACATTCTGGTGGCTTTCATCAGGGAATCTGCCTACGAGAATTGTGCGATTTCTCTCCCACCCGGTCATCTGACTACGGTAGCCACAGCTGCCCTCCAGGTTCCTCTTTTTCCCTCTGTCGCTCTCTCTCTCTCTCTCTCTCTCTCTCTCTCTCTCTCTCTCTCTCTCTCTAGTTTTCTCAAAGAAATTTGAATTCAGGGACTACGCCACCTAGCCAATTCGCCTCCTGCCGACTCCACCTTGCCCACTTGGCTGAGTCTCCAGAGAAGCGTTCTCTACTCTCTTCTGAAGTTGGATGACAGTGAGCTTTTTTGTTCTATTTTTAATAAATAAGTTCCTATTTTTATAAATAAGTTTATTTTTCATTTAAGACAGGATTTATATAAGACTCGAGTGGCATGTGACATGAGATTTTTCGATGTTCTGGATTTCACTTATTTTGATAATATAGTGTTTATGTAATGCAGAAAAACCAAATTTTCGGTGTTTGGGCCATCAGGGATACTGTAGCTTGGTATACGGTAGTTCATGACGACAAAACTGTAACTCGCTTCGTTTTTAACCAAAATCTATTCTGGATGGTGCAATCGATAGAGAATTTTATGCTGAGTAAGTTTGTAATTATGTAAAAGTTAGCAGCTGTTTCAAAAATACACGAAAAAACTGAAAAACCGTTTCAAAAATGAAAATTTTTCGTATTTTTCGCTACAAAACGTTAAAACGGAAAAAGCGGTAGACTTGTTTGTGTTGGATTCTCCATACATTTTTACATATTTTGTCTTTTAGGACCAAAATTTTTTAGGACCCTTAAATTGCCCATTTTTCAGCTCAAAGATCACGGACTTGCGAAGCGGCGCCTAAGTCGCGACCATGCACCCCGCGCTGACTTCGACTAATAGCGCCCCAAAGGAACAAATTGAGTCAGAAATGGTTTTTTGTCTTGCATTTGTTCAAATACAATGTTATAGTAGCCCCATATGTTCATAATGTTAAAAATTTTACTCAATTTCACCCAGAACGTTGTTAATTTTTGATTAACGCTTATATTTTCGAGGTTTCATGAATAGATCGCTGTACAAGTCTTCAAAACTCATCTCAGTGTTCAAAAGGGTTTCTCAGCGTGTTATCCAAGCATGGGTTTCCCGCATTTTTCGAAAAGAACAACAAAAGAAAATTGGGCAAACACGAAATGTTTTTTGGGTTTTTGGTGCAAAGCAAGGCGTTGTGACCCAAAGAAAACGTTCAAAGAAAATTAAAAAGCTTTTTACAAGTTTACTGCAAAACTCTTTTGAACACTGAGATGAGTTTTGAAGACTTGTACAGCGATCTATTCATGAAACCTCGAAAATATAAGCGTTAATCAAAAATTAACAACGTTCTGGGTGAAATTGAGTAAAATTTTTAAAATTCTGAACATATGGGGCTACTATAACATTGTATTTGAACAAATGCAAGACAAAAAACCATTTCTGACTCAATTTGTTCCTTTGGGGCGCTATTAGTCGAAGTCAGCGCGGGGTGCATGGTCGCGACTTAGGCGCCGCTTCGCAAGTCAATTTAAGGGTCCTAAAATTTTTTGGTCCTAAAAGACAAAATATGTAAAAATGTATGGAGAATCCAACACAAACAAGTCTAGCAACCGCTTTTTCCGTTTTAACGTTTTGTAGCGAAAAATACGAAAATTTTTGAAACGGTTTTTCAGTTTTTTCGTGTATTTTCACCCGATGTGGAGATAAGCTCGAGTCGTATAAATAAGACGTCTTAAAATGGAGATTTAGGTGGGATTATGTACGATCGTTGCGTGATTCTACTCGCCTTCGGAGTGGTGGCTTCTGTGGCTCCGAGAAGCGTGGCTTTTGGCCACTCGGACAGCTTCAATCGATTGATTCGATTGATACGAGAGGAGCTCCAAAGCGGGAATCCAAAGGTCTCTCTCTCTCTCTCTCTGTCATACCTGGAGAACCGGCTTTTAATTTCCAAAAAGTGGCCTCAGGTTGCCAAAAAGCGGAAAAAAATACGACCAGGTTGCCAAAAAACCCAAAAAAGCGGCCTTAGGCTGTCAAAAAAATGTAAGGGCTTCAGGTTGCCAAAAAAGCAGCCTTCGGTTAGTAGAAAAGCGACCTTAGGTTGCCAAAGCGGCTTTTATTGCCAAAAGAGGCGTTTATTGCCAAACAATAGGTCAAGCGGCCTTTGGTTGCCAAAAAGCGATCCGCATTTTCTCTCTCTCTCTCTCCCTCTCTCTCTCTCCCCCTCTCCCTCCCTCTCTCTCTCTCTCTCTCTCTCTCTCTCTCTCTCTCTCCCTTAATTCAAATTCTTCCGGGTGGTTTCGAAGGCCCTCCAGTCGCTCTTCCCCCTCTTCTCCCGCAAGGACATTGCCTCTCCCTTCATCAAAAACCTCGCCCCTGACGTCTTCAACGTCCTGAAGCCATTCGTCGCCGGAAATGACAGAATTATCACCGTAATATTCTAATTGTCTCCCCAACTTAGACTTTCTCTTCAGGAAGTCAATGGAGACGAGGCGTCCATGCTCCAGGAGGCGGAGAAGTTGATCGAATCGATAGTCCACGTGGCAAATGACCGGAAACGTGGGTTTCCCACTGTTTTAACGTTTTCAAATTTGCATATTGCAGGCCCTCTCATCCTCTCCCTTCTCATTCAGTCCCTCTGCCGTCTTCTTCTCCCTACCGAAGATTGGAGACAGCTGTCTCCCGACGCCAGGAGACTCCACGATTTCTCCCTCGGTCGTCTGAACGTCATAGCTACCACCTGGCCGGCAGAATTCAAATCGGTTTGTTGTATGCACTATTTTAATTAAAATTTGAATTGTAGGTCCTCTCCGCCCATGTGGAGCTCAAGAAACGACTCGAAGACGCTTTGGTCTTCCAGGCCAGCCGCAACGCGATGGCCGTGCAGAAGGCGAATAAGGCACGATTTAAGTGCAATAATCATCTAAAAGACAATTTTTAGGCCACCTCCTCGAGCCAGAAGCCCACGATTCAGCTGAAGATGGACTTTGCATTCGGCACTGCCTAATGGTCGTTTTGATATGTCCCATTGTTCGGATTGTAAATCTCGCGTAATATAACATGGGGAATCTTGTATTATAACAAGTGATGTGTATAAAGTTGAGTAATACTCTCTTGAATTGAACAAAACAGTAAATTAGAGATGCTACAAAAACGCGAAAAAAGCGGCCTCAGGTTGCCAAACAAGCGACCTCGCGTGGCCGGAAAAAAAGCGGAGACACGGCGGCATTAAGTTGGGAGGAAAGCGGCTTTAGTTTTTCTTTAGGCTTTAGGCTTTAGAAAGCGGGGTAGTGTAATGCACTGAGAAAGCGCCAAGGAAAGCGGGGTAGTGTAATGCACTGAGAAAGCGCCAAGGAAAGCGGGATACTGTAATGCGCTGAGAAAGCGCCAGGGAAAGCGGTGTACTGTAATGCACTTAGAAAGCGCCAAGGAAAGCGGGATACTGTAATGCACTTAGAAAGCGCCAAGGAAAGCGGGGTAGTGTAATGCACTGAGAAAGCGCAAAGGAAATCGGTGTACTGTAATGCACTGAGAAAGCGCCAAGGAAAGCGGGATACTGTAATGCGCTGAGAAAGCGCCAGGGAAAGCGGTGTACTGTAATGCACTTAGAAAGCGCCAAGGAAAGCGGGATACTGTAATGCGCTGAGAAAGCGCCAAGGAAAGCGGGATACTGTAATGCGCTGAGAAAGCGCAAAGGAAATCGGTGTACTGTAATGCACTGAGAAAGCGCCAAGGAAAGCGGGGTAGTGTAATGCACTGAGAAAGCGCCAAGGAAAGCGGGGTACTGTAATGCGCTGAGAAAGCGCCAAGGAAAACGGGATACTGTAATGCGCTGAGAAAGCGCCAGGGAAAGCGGTGTACTGTAATGCACTTAGAAAGCGCCAGGGAAAGCGGTGTACTGTAATGCACTTAGAAAGCGCCAAGGAAAGCGGGATACTGTAATGCGCTGAGAAAGCGCCAAGGAAAGCGGTGTACTGTAATGCACTGAGAAAGCGCCAAGGAAAGCGGGATACTGTAATGCGCTGAGAAAGCGCAAAGGAAATCGGTGTACTGTAATGCACTGAGAAAGCGCCAAGGAAAGCGGGGTACTGTAATGCGCTGAGAAAGCGCCAAGGAAAACGGGATACTGTAATGCGCTGAGAAAGCGCCAAGGAAAGCGGTGTACTGTAATGCACTGAGAAAGCGCCAATGAAAGCGGGATACTGTAATGCGCTGAGAAAGCGCAAAGGAAATCGGTGTACTGTAATGCACTGAGAAAGCGCCAAGGAAAGCGGGGTACTGTAATGCGCTGAGAAAGCGCCAAGGAAAGCGGTGTACTGTAATGCACTTAGAAAGCGCCAAGGAAAGCGGGGTACTGTAATGCGCTGAGAAAGCGCCAAGGAAAACGGGATACTGTAATGCGCTGAGAAAGCGCCAAGGAAAGCGGTGTACTGTAATGCACTGAGAAAGCGCTAAGGAAAGCGGGATACTGTAATGCGCTGAGAAAGCGCAAAGGAAATCGGTGTACTGTAATGCACTGAGAAAGCGCCAAGGAAAGCGGGGTACTGTAATGCGCTGAGAAAGCGCCAAGGAAAACGGGATACTGTAATGCGCTGAGATAGCGCCAAGGAAAGCGGTGTACTGTAATGCACTGAGAAAGCGCCAATGAAAGCGGGATACTGTAATGCGCTGAGAAAGCGCAAAGGAAATCGGTGTACTGTAATGCACTGAGAAAGCGCCAAGGAAAGCGGGGTACTGTAATGCGCTGAGAAAGCGCCAGGGAAAGCGGTGTACTGTAATGCACTTAGAAAGCGCCAAGGAAAGCGGGGTACTGTAATGCGCTGAGAAAGCGCCAAGGAAAACGGGATACTGTAATGCACTGAGAAAGCGCCAAGGAAAGCGGGGTACTGTAATGCGCTGAGAAAGCGCCAAGGAAAACGGGATACTGTAATGCGCTGAGAAAGCGCCAAGGAAAGCAGGATACTGTAATGCGCTGAGAAAGCGCCAAGGAAAGCGGGGTAGTGTAATGCACTGAGAAAGCGCAAAGGAAATCGGTGTACTGTAATGCACTGAGAAAGCGCCAAGGAAAGCGGGATACTGTAATGCGCTGAGAAAGCGCCAGGGAAAGCGGTGTACTGTAATGCACTTAGAAAGCGCCAAGGAAAGCGGGATACTGTAATGCGCTGAGAAAGCGCCAAGGAAAGCGGGATACTGTAATGCGCTGAGAAAGCGCAAAGGAAATCGGTGTACTGTAATGCACTGAGAAAGCGCCAAGGAAAGCGGGGTAGTGTAATGCACTGAGAAAGCGCCAAGGAAAGCGGGGTACTGTAATGCGCTGAGAAAGCGCCAAGGAAAACGGGATACTGTAATGCGCTGAGAAAGCGCCAAGGAAAACGGGATACTGTAATGCGCTGAGAAAGCGCCAGGGAAAGCGGTGTACTGTAATGCACTTAGAAAGCGCCAGGGAAAGCGGGATACTGTAATGCGCTGAGAAAGCGCCAAGGAAAGCGGTGTACTGTAATGCACTGAGAAAGCGCCAAGGAAAGCGGGATACTGTAATGCACTGAGAAAGCGCCAAGGAAAGCGGGATACTGTAATGCGCTGAGAAAGCGCAAAGGAAATCGGGGTACTGTAATGCGCTGAGAAAGCGCCAAGGAAAGCGGTGTACTGTAATGCACTTAGAAAGCGCCAAGGAAAGCGGGGTACTGTAATGCGCTGAGAAAGCGCCAAGGAAAACGGGATACTGTAATGCGCTGAGAAAGCGCCAAGGAAAGCGGTGTACTGTAATGCACTGAGAAAGCGCCAAGGAAAGCGGGATACTGTAATGCGCTGAGAAAGCGCAAAGGAAATCGGTGTACTGTAATGCACTGAGAAAGCGCCAAGGAAAGCGGGGTACTGTAATGCGCTGAGAAAGCGCCAAGGAAAACGGGATACTGTAATGCGCTGAGAAAGCGCCAAGGAAAGCGGTGTACTGTAATGCACTGAGAAAGCGCCAATGAAAGCGGGATACTGTAATGCGCTGAGAAAGCGCAAAGGAAATCGGTGTACTGTAATGCACTGAGAAAGCGCCAAGGAAAGCGGGGTACTGTAATGCACTGAGAAAGCGCCAAGGAAAGCGGGGTACTGTAATGCGCTGAGAAAGCGCCAGGGAAAGCGGTGTACTGTAATGCACTTAGAAAGCGCCAAGGAAAGCGGGGTACTGTAATGCGCTGAGAAAGCGCCAAGGAAAACGGGATACTGTAATGCGCTGAGAAAGCGCCAAGGAAAGCGGTGTACTGTAATGCACTGAGAAAGCGCCAAGGAAAGCGGGATACTGTAATGCGCTGAGAAAGCGCAAAGGAAATCGGTGTACTGTAATGCACTGAGAAAGCGCCAAGGAAAGCGGGGTACTGTAATGCGCTGAGAAAGCGCCAAGGAAAACGGGATACTGTAATGCGCTGAGAAAGCGCCAAGGAAAGCAGGATACTGTAATGCGCTGAGAAAGCGGGATACAGTAACTGCGCCATGTGTGGAGGGTTGCCAGGCCCTCTCACACTCACTCTCTCCCTGCCTCTCACTCACTCTCTCTCACACACCTTGGGAACTACTATTTACAAAGGGGGTTTATTAATACTGGTACCGGACTGAACACTGAACCGAGACTGGGCCTGAACTGAGCATGGGACTGAACTGCGCCTGGCGGCGGCCGAAGGGGCGGGGTCAGGTGAAGGAGCGCGGTACCCGCGACACTCCCGGGGGCCAGGGGGGTCAAATAACTTGAAACAAGACAAATGAATGGAACAATTGGCCAAGGAATGGCAGGGCCGAGGCCTCTCCCGGCGAGAGGGGGCGGCAAAACGGCGGCTTCAGTGACATGTGTACCGTTGTCCATTACTGTCGGTCTTGGCAGCTTCTGTAGTAGTACGGGTGTTGATCGGGCGGCAGTAGCATCGGAGTTGGGCGGCAGATGAAGGACAGGTGACGGCAGCAGGAGACGAGGAACGGGGGCGATGACGAGGTGGAGGTGACGCTCCGAACTCAGGAGCGTTCTTGAGGCATTGATTACCTTCTAGATTTTCATTTGCTGCTAATTTGACTGTGTTTTCTCTCAGGAATCCTTTCTGGTTTGTACTGAACTTTTCCTCTGTCTTCGATACTTGACCGAGCGCTTGACTCTGTGTGGCTATGTCTGGCGGCTTCTTTTGTCTCTCGCTGTCACTGTCTCGGAAGCTGGAAGGGTTGGCAAAGTACATTGTGTAGCCTTCCTTTGGAGACAACATTTCGGAAGAACCCTTTTCCACATAGAGTTCACATTCTACTCGAAGCGGTTGAACGTTAGCTGTCATTAGCAAAAGGCACACTGGCAGAACCATTGTCAGTACCACTTGAAAGCTCAGTCTACTCTTTTTTCGAGGATTGATTGACATTTCCACGATGTCTTCAAAAGTCTCCGACTGCTCTACTCGTTTGTTTCTCTGGTGAGCGACTCGACCCCTCGTCTTTCCTTTTCTCGCTGTCTGTTTACGAGAATCTTCGCCGACCAGGTGCTCTGACTCGGCCTTCTTTGTGTCTTTGTGATTCACACGTTTTTTCGTTTCTCCGCCGGGTCTGCTCGGTGTTTGTGAGTGCGAGGGCAGCTGCGGGATGACCGTATCGCGCGGCGCCTGGCCGCGGCCATCATTGCTTTCGAGAGAGCTTTTTTCAGCGAATGCTCGCAAATTAATATCATTCTCAGAGGGAACAATAAGTTGAATATTCTCTTTAGTGTCGGCAATGTCTTCATCGGACTTTTTGGGTTGGTCAACTGCGATAATAACATTTGAAATTTGAATTTGAGGAGGGCTCTCAATCGGGATTCTGCCTGTGCCATACAGGGCGTGTCCCAAAACTGTGCGGGCAACTCGGAGCCCGGACGGCAATTCATATGCCTCCGTCTGTTTCACAAACAGATGGTAGAGATCTTGACCAATTAGAATATCAGGGAAGTGATTTAACCCATCAGTTCTGGTATTTGCTCCCATGATGGTGTTATCCATCATGTATTGCGCATCCATCGGGTCCAGTCTGACTGAACTGAAGCCTGCAGTCAAATTAGGTTTTGTGCGAAGAGACACAACAAACGAGCCACCGTAGACGGACTGTACTCGAATTTGAACATGTTTTGAGACAAATTCTTCCATGATATTTCCGATTCCGGCCACCGTACAGGTGTCGGTTTGATAGGCGTTCAGTTTTAGCCTATCTGCTGCGGCTTCCTTTATCATACTCACATTTGAGCCGGGATCGAAGAAGAACAAGAGAGGTTCAAAACCTCCAGTTTCTGAGTTTTCTACAAAGCCTGTAGAAGTCATGAGTACAACTTGTTTTGGAGTTTTTTCATCTGGATCATTTGCTGTCACAGTCAGACTCTGGTGAACCTGTCCATTTCCTTGTTGAAGGGGGATCTGCCCTCCATTTCTCGATTGTCCCTGTGTCCAATGGGTCGCTGTCGGCGCGGCGATTCTCGCCGGCTGACTCATTGGGCGCATTGCGTTGGGGTGTGTCTGTCCGATCGGCCAGCTGCGCTGAGCACGGGAAAACTGTCGAGAATGTTCTTCCAAAGCGTTACAGATGGTTTCATCGTGTGATCGATTACAGTTGCGGCATCTTTGCTTCAGACGACAATCCATTCGGCTGTGTCTTGTTTTAAAACACATCATGCACAGCTTTTTGTCGAAGATCAACCTAAGTCTCTCTTGGCCATTCCCGACGTTTAGACACATTTTCGGATTGTGTTGACTTCTTTCACACAAGGTACACACGTCTGCATTGAAATTCTCAACCTGTTGAACTGTGTGAACGTAGTTTGGCTTTAGTGGTTGGTTGTTCGCCTTCAGAATCTTCTCGGTAAACTCCACGAAGTTCGTGTCTAACTGCCACTGCTGTTTCTACTTCTTTTTCCAAAACAGCAAGGAATTCTCTCACAGTGATGTCAGGGAAATCTTGGGTTTGACGGAGAACTTCACTCAGAATGCTAGGGGGAAACTTCTTTCTAATAGTGTCCACAATAAATGGATTCACTGTGTTGAGAACCTGGTAGTTAGTGGACTCCATTTTGTTTAAAAGAGCGCGGATCTCATCAACTGCATCTGCGCATGCTTGTGGATTCTCTCCAAGGAAAGGCAACACATTCAGATCAGTTATTATGTCTGTTCTCTTCGTTCCTGCACGTTCATACCTTCGCATAAATTCCTCCACAATGAAATGGTATCGATTGGGGTCTACCTCAAAGCTGTCAATAAAAGTTTTCGCTTTACCGGTCATAGCCTGTCTGAGGTGAATCAATTTCTCAATGTTTGAGAGAACACAGTTGTCGTGAACCAATGTTTTGAATACAGACCAAAACAACGTGAAATCTTTCGGCTTTCCATCGAATTTTGGGATTTCAATCTTTGGAAGTCTACTGGAATACACTGGACCTGTATTGTACTGAACTGAATGTCCAGGAATGTTCATCAATGGATTGAGGCACGATTGGCCCTGAGGCATCATAAACGACTGGCTTTGGGGAGTCTGGAACAGCGGTGCGAACGGATACTGCGTTGGCTGCATTTGCGTACCACTGTTCCCTCGAGTTTGCAGTGGGGGTGCGTGGTTTCCTCTCGGCATCTGCCAAGTCTGCGGGGGCCGCGACCTTTGTGGCATCTGCGATTGCGACAATTGCGCCGGCTGGCCGCCGATTCCCTGTAACGGAGTGCTCGCGCGAACAGGCGGCTCTTGAAAGCGAACGGGAATGCGCGTCTGTCTGTTTTGAGCACGCGGGGTTTTGTATTCTCTAATTGAGTTCAGGGTAAAGTCTTCTGTTTGTTGTTCTATCCCTGCTTGCTCATTTTGCTGCCATTCTGGTTCCTCAATTTCAGGTTGTTCATCGATAACGAAGGAGGCTTCTAGGTTTTGGATTTCTTCCATATCTTCCCCGTTTTCTGACTCTTGCTCATTTTCCCTTTGAGTTTGTTCGTCTTCCCTCGGAATTTGTTCATTTTCCCTTGGAATCTGTGGGGTTTGTTCCCTTTCACCAGCCAATCTTTCCCTGTCGGTATTTTCCCTTCGTCTACCCTTAAACACCTTATTTTCCTGAATATCGAGCTGTGCGTTGGTTTGTTTGGCCTCGTTTTCTCTGAGACGTAGTTTTAACCCTCTTATCGTGTCTTTTGCCTCCGACACTAGTTCGTAGTGGACTAAGGCTATTTGGTAGTCTTCTTGAGCACCTTGTTTTTCTTTTGTGCTCATCTCCTGGAAAACCTCGCTGAGCTCCTTGCAACGCGCGGCGAGTTCTCCACTGGCGTCTTGGAGACTATCGATCCCTGCGACCATCTGTTCTCGCAGAATATTGCACTGTCTGACACAGCGATGCGGATCCTGTGCGTATTCCGGCTCCGCAACCAATGGGCGATAATCTTCGAGAACGTTCGCAAGGCTTTTGGCGCAATTTTTGACGCCCTTGAATGTAAAGGTCCACTCCATTCTGGGGGGTCCTTTTTACGGGGGTTTCTCCCGTTTGACCACTCTGCTGGTCTTGACCGCTCTGCTGGTCACCTGGATCTTCCAGGAGGCGAATCTTCGCCACAGTCAACAACAAAGAGATAGAACAAAAGGAACAGGGGAGGGCCCGGGGATCACCGGACCGATGCACCAAAATGTGGAGGGTTGCCAGGCCCTCTCACACTCACTCTCTCCCTGCCTCTCACTCACTCTCTCTCACACACCTTGGGAACTACTATTTACAAAGGGGGTTTATTAATACTGGTACCGGACTGAACACTGAACCGAGACTGGGCCTGAACTGAGCATGGGACTGAACTGCGCCTGGCGGCGGCCGAAAGGGCGGGGTCAGGTGACGGAGCGCGGTACCCGCGACACCATGGGCCCGCCTTGGATTACTGTAATAGCACCAAAAAGTGTGTAAAGTAATCCACACCAGCTATGCGTCAATTATCAATGAGATGCACTGAAAAGGGGCCAAAGGATTGGAATATTGTAGCATCACCATGAAAGCGCCAGTGGTACTGTAGAATCACTAAAAGCGCCAAAAGGGAGTACCTTAGGTCCTAGATTAAGGCCTTAAGTACCCATCGTCATGTCACTGCAATGGGGGAATTTAGGAAAATAAAAGGTGATTCTGTCTTCTTTTTGTTATTTTCCTCTTAATTTATGTATTTTTGCTTTTCCAGCCTTAGTAGATACTGTAATAACCGTAATCTTAGTCAATTCTATCGATCGGTGATTATCAGAATTCAAAGATTACGGTAACAACAATGGAGCATATTTGTTCGCCCGCGCTTTAAACCCCATTTGAATTTGGCGTCCGGTCGCTTCTGTTCCTTTTGTCTTCATTTTCGTCTGATTTCACATTTATTTGCATATTTTTGTTATTTATCTATTTATTTCATCAATTTTGGTCAACTGCCCGTGTTGTTTGAGCTCCAAATAGCACTGCTTTGTTCTGTAACGACAGAATTCACATTTCTCGTTTATTTTTTGCGCTTTTCAGTTTAATGTAGTTTTCTGGCCAATTATTCATTGATTTTATTTTAAATAATCGAAAAACCCGCTTGGAATCGCCTGGTTTTGACGAAAGCCTTGCGTTTTGGTGTGATTTCCCATAAAATATAATTTAGCTTCGTGCAAGTCCATTTTCAGTTGCTTTGTCAGTTATTTCTTTATTTTATTTGCTTAAATCAGGTGTAAATTGTCTAATTTCCTGAAAAAGCTGCTTTTGTCACGCGAAATATCGAAATCCTCGCTTTTAATGATTGCTGCGAAATCTAGTATTGCGTCATCCGGGTACGCTGTCATGGGTTCTTTAAACTAATTTTTACCCTGTAAAGTCCTTAATTGTATTCTAATTATCGAAAAAAGATCAAAAGCGGTTGTAATCATTGTGCGAACGATTTGTCTCCATTTATCTTGAGATTTTCTTGCATTGAATCCCTAATAATATTCTACTTTCAGAAGAAGCCCGCGGATTTCCGAAGAGAGGCCGTCTTGGGCCAGGCCCGTGGCCAAGACGAAGGAGACTGGCCGAGGGGAGGGCCGTCGCCCCGGTAGAAGAGCACCGCGGGGCTGTGCCGAAGAGAGCCGGCCACCCCGAGGAGAAGCCCCCGCTGAGGAATGGAAGGAGGGGCGCCGGGGAGGGAGGCCACGACGAGAAGTCGGAGAATGAGGTAGTGTTCTTTACTTGAGGCATGTCCTAATTTTTGACTGGTAGGACTGGGATGCATTGGGTTTTTATTGTTTATTTGGCTGTCAATTAACGACAAAATTACGTAATTTTCACACTTGGCTGTCAATAATTACGTGAATTGTGAAGTCGGCTGTCAATAAGGGCAGAATGACGTCATTTTGCCATCGGCCAACCTATTTCCGGCCAGTCGGCTGTCAATAATGGACAAAATCACGTCTATTTTACATTTTCCGACAAGTTGGCTTCAATAATGGACAAAGTGACGTCAATTTTAAAGTCAGGTGTCAATAAGGGGTTATAATTTCGTATTTTTCACAGTTTGCCACCCTTGGAGGTGTCCGCCAAATGATGGTTGCCGTTCTTGCCCGTTTCCCCAGCCTCAGGAAAATCGATAATTCTTAACTAACTACTACCCAAACTACCAATTCTTTTAAAAACTTAAGTAAAGTGTAATTTTTATATATTTCAGTCTGGCACTTCCCCGTCTGATGTTATCTCGGGAACGGTCCCGTCTGCACCTGGCCAGCTACCCAGCCAGTCCCTGCCTCCGGTCATCCCGCCGAATCGGCAGCCCGCAGTCGAGCCTCAGCCGGCAAAGGCAAGTTCATTTAAACGTCGACTTTAAAGCGCCGGCCCATTGATTTCGTTGATTTCAGAGATCGAGGAACGACAAGAACCCAGTCTCGATGCCCACCGACGACGATGACATGGATCAAGCTCTCCGTCGATTGGGACGTGACGGCAGCCCTTTCGGTGATAAGCCGGTAGCAACGTGGCTGAGTCTGACCAGGTGGAGGCTTTGTTTATCAGATATATATGGAAATATTTGTTTGGAGACCTGAGGCCGCTCAGTCTAGGGATTTCACTTGGCAAATTCAAAACAAAATTCTTCTTTTTCTTCCATCGTTTTCCGCCTGCAATATTCTATTTTCAGAAGAAGGAGGAGGAGAAGAAGCGTCTGGAGGCCATGGAGAAGCGGAAGAAGGAGAAGATGGTGGACACGGCCCAGCTTAGGAGAGGAGCCCAAGGACGAGAGGAGGAGTGGCCTGGAGAGAAGCGAGAAGCCCAGAGGAGCTTAGGAGAGAAGCGCAGAAAGGAGCCACCGGAACGCCAGTAGGAGCTCTACACCAAGGAATGCGGAATACAAGGTTTGCCCTCCCCCAGTAGCTCCTAATTCATCTCTTATTTTCAGGAGAACAGGGCTGTGAAGGAGGTGCCCAAACTGGAGGGACTTCGAGGGAGAGGAGGTGGAGGCCACCGTGAGGAGAAGAAGATCGAAGCTCGTTCTGGAGGTGAGACAAAGGATCCGCTCTTGGTTTACAACCCATCCTCTTTTTAAATCAGACCACTCCCTCTAAAATACAACTTTAAATTGCTAACTTCCTGTTTCAGGTCCATCTGAGCCATCGCCAGGGAGCTGAACGCCTGGAAGACGAAGAGACGCAGCCGTGCCCAGGCCCACGAGGACCGCCCCACCAGAATTCCCCCCCCCCCCCCCTGAATTTGTAATTCCCCGTCAGAAGCCTATGCTTCTTGTAGCTCCCCGTGTAGATGTAAATTAGGTATACACATGAATTTTTTTTCGTTGAGACTGTTGTTCTTTATCAAACAGTTTTTCAACCAAGGGGTGCTCTGCTGAATTTGTGGGTTGATTGATTCGGTTGGGAGGGAAATCGAGTGGAAGTGATTGGAAATGAACAACTCCTTCGTACTGTGTTTACGGCCTGTCCGCTTTTTACTTTGGACGAGCCAGCGATTACTGTAGAATCACCAAAAGCGCCAAACTAGTTTGGATATGCACCGGGGTACTGTAATGCACTGAAAAAGCGCCAAGGAAAGCGGAATACGGTAATGCACTTAGAAAGCGTCAAGGAAAGCGGTGTACTGTAATGCACTGTGCAAAGTAATCCACACCAGCTATGCGTCAATGATCAATTAGATGCACTGAAAAGGGGCCAAGGGATTGGAATATTGTAGCATCACCACGAACGCGCCAGTGGTACTGTAGAATCACTAAATGCGCCAAAAGGGAGCAGATGCACCGAAAAAGCGCAAGGAAAGCCTGCATTTCCAACCTTAAAGGTCTCAAATTTGGGCCAGAGATTGGCCACCCAGATCACATTTGGGCCCTGAAAGAGCACCAGAAAACATAAAAAAATGGAGATTTAGCCCGGTTTTGGCCATTTGTAAGTCAATGAAAGCCTGGTCCTAGCTTAAGGCCTTGAGGACCTAAGAGTGCGCGATTTAGGCTAAAAGATCAATAATAGATCACATAAATGAGGATTCTTCTCTTCTCAAAAGGCTTATAAGACCCAGCAGGCGGCCAACTGCATCGTCATGTCACTGCAATGGGGGAATTTAGGGAAATAAAAGGCTGGTTCTGTCTTCTTTTTGCTATTTTCCTCTTAATTTATGTATTTTTGCTTTTCCAGCCTTAGTAGATACTGTAATTACCGTAATCTTAATCAATTCTATCGATCGGTGATTATCAGAATTCAAAGATTACGGTAACAACAATGGAGCATACTTGCTCGCCCGCGCTTTAAACCCCATTTGAATTTGGCGTCCGGTCGCTTCTGTTCCTTTTGTCATTATTTTCGTCTGATTTCACATTTGTTGTCATATTTTTGTTATTTATCTATTTATTTCATCAATTTTGGTCAACTGCCCGATTTATTTAAGCTCCAAATAGCATTTCTTTGTTCTCTAACGACAGAATTCACATTTCTCGTTTATTTTTTGCGCTTTTCAGTTTAATGTAGTTTTCTGGCCAATTATTCATTGATTTTATTTTAAATAATCGAAAAACCCGCTTGGAATCGCCTGGTTTTGACGAAAGCCTTGCGTTTTGGTGTGATTTCCCATAAAATATAATTTAGCTTCGTGCAAGTCCATTTTCAGTGGCTTTGTCAGTTATTTCTTTATTTTATTTGCTTAAATCAGGTGTAATTTGTCTAATTTCCTGAAAAAGCTGCTTTTGTCACGCGAAATATCGAAATCCTCGCTTTTAATGATTGCTGCGAAATCTAGTATTGCGTCATTTGGGTACGTTTTCATGGGTTATTTAAACTAATTTTTACCCTGTAAAATTCCTTAATTATATTCTAATTATCGATAATAGATTAAAAGCGGTTGTAATCATTGTGCGAACGATTTGTCTCCATGTATCTTGAGTTGTTCTTGCATTGAATCCCTAATAATATTCTACTTTCAGAAGAAGCCCGCGGATTCCCGAAGAGCGGCCATCTTGGCCCCGTGGCCAAGACGAAGGAGAGAGTGGCCGAAGAGAGAGCCCTGGCCGAGGAGGAGGCTGTGGCGAAGAGGGCTGGCCCCCTCAAGGAGAAACCCCAGCAGAGGAATGGGAGGAGGAACGCCGAGGGAGGCCCCCCAGGTATTTGAATTAACATTTTTATAAATATTT
This sequence comes from Oscheius sp. G VE-2021, assembly GCA_022343465.1. Taxonomy (NCBI): domain Eukaryota; kingdom Metazoa; phylum Nematoda; class Chromadorea; order Rhabditida; family Rhabditidae; genus Oscheius; species Oscheius sp. G VE-2021. Next base: position 4,376,452 of record JAJQXH010000030.1, on the reverse strand, counting down.
TTATTTTATTTAAAAAAAAAATTTTATTATATACACAGCTGTTTTAAAATTTTTGATAAATGTTTTATTTATAAATTATATTTTTTTGATTTTTGACTAAATTTATACAAAATTCGACTTTTTGTTGCCAAAGAAGCATCTTACAATTTTCAAAAAGCAGCTGATTTGTGGCAACCAAAGGCCGCTTGGATAGCTTTGTGGCATCCGCAGGACGCTTTGTAAAGCATTTTCGTTTTCATTTGTTTTTGGTTAAAACCGATTTTTGATCAAGGGACAACGAAATGCTGCCGGTAGCAACGTGGCTGAGTCTGACCAGGTGGAGGCTTTGTTTATCAGATATATAGTGGAAATATATGTACGGTGACCTGAGGCCGCTTTCTAGCCACCCCTTGCTAATCAATATAAATGGTTCCCAAATTAGAAACTGGCAGCTCGGCAGCTTTCAGTCTAGGGATTTCACTTGGCATATTCAAAACAAAATTCTTTTTCTTCCATCGTTTTCCGCCTGCAATATTCTATTTTCAGAAGAAGGAGGAGAAGAAGCGTCTGGAGGCCATGGAGAAGCGGAAGAAGGAGAAGATGGTGGACACGGCCCAGCTGAGGAGAGGAGCCCAAGGACGAGAGGAGTGGCCAAGTGCAAGGAGGAGGCTCCGGAACGCCAGTAGGAGCCCTACACCAAGGAATGCGGAATACAAGGTTTGCCCTCCCCCAGTAGCCCCTATTTCATCTCATATTTTTAGGAGAAGAGGGCTGTGAAGGAGGTGCCCAAACTGGAGGGACTACGAGGGAGAGGAGGTGGAGGCCACCGTGAGGAGAAGAAAATCGAAGCTCGTTCCGGAGGTGAGACAAAGGATCCGCTCTTGGTTTACAACCCACCCTCTTTTTAAATCAGACTAGTTCCTCTAAAATTCAACTTTAAATTGCTAACTTCCTGTTTCAGGTCCATCTAAGCCATCGCCAGGGAGCTGAACGCCTGGAAGACGAAGAGACGCAGCCGTGCCTAGGCCCACGTGGACCAGAATTCCCCCCTAAAATTGTAATCCACCGTCAGAAGCCTATGCTTCTTGTAGCTCCCCGTGTCGATGTAAATTAGGTATACACATGAATTTTTTTCGTTGAGACTTGTTCTTTATCAAACAGTTTTTCAACCAAGGGGTACTCTGCCGAATTCGGGGATTGATAGAATCTAGGGGAACTGAAAATCGAGCTTGGAAAGGAACAACTCCTTCGTAATGTGTTTTCAACTTGTCAGCCATCTGGAAAAATTGCCGCTTAAATTGAACTTTGTTCATTTGTCAGACAATTAGAATACGGGGCCTGTCTGTCTTGGAAATAGACAGTTGCTGCTTTTGAGGCCTTTGATATTGCCCGGTATATTCAAAAATATCTCCCTTGGATTCAGTCGATTCTTACTGTGTCCCAAGATTCTGCTGTTGATACGAAAGTCACGGCTGTTGTTTTTTAGCTGTGATTTTGACGTTGTTTTTTTTTGGCCTAGCTGTAGTTTCGACGTTGCCTTCCAATCTAGCTGTGGTTTTGACGTTAGCCTCTCGTGGCCTAACTGTGATTTTAACGTTGTTTTTTTTGGCCTAGCTGTAGTTTTGACGTTGCCTTCCAATATAGCTACCTGTTTCCTGTGGTCTAGCTGTAGTTTCGACGTTGCCTTCCAATCTAGCTGTGGTTTTGACGTTAGCCTCTCGTGGCCTAACTGTGATTTTGACGTTGTTTTTTTTGGCCTAGCTGTAGTTTTGGCGTTGCCTTCCAATCTAGCTACCTGTTTCCTGTGGTCTAGCTGTAGTTTCGACGTTGCCTTCCAATCTAGCTGTGGTTTTGACGTTAGCCTCTCGTGGCCTAGCTGTCCATCTAGTCATCGCCAGGGAGCTGAAGGACTCGAAAACGAAGAATCCGCAGCCATGCCTAGGCCCACGAGGACCGCCCCACCCGAATTCCCCCTGAAGTTGCAATCCCCCGTTAGTAGCCTATGCTTCTTGTAATTCCCCGTGTCGATGTAAATTGGGGGGTATTTCCACGTATGAACTTTTTTCGTGACACTTTTGTTCTTTACAAAACTGTTCTTCAACCAATGGATGCTTTGCTGAATTTGGTGGTTGACTGATTCTAGGTGAAGTGAAAATCGAGCTTGGAAAGAAACAACTCATTCGTTCTGTGTTTGCAGCCTGTCCGCTTTTTACTCGGCCGAATTGTCCCTTATTTGGAATTTTGTTGACTTGTCATATTTTAGGTGGTGAAATGGAAGAAATGGATTAAACATAGTTTCAAAATGAATTTTTTTAATTTACAAAAACTACAAAAGGGGACGTCACCTTATGGGTCGCCGGTTTTTTTAAACTTTCTTTTTTAAAATTTAAAGTGTTTTAAATGTCTGTGTTATTATTAATAAAAATATATTTGCAATAAAATATATTTAAATAAATTTCAAGAAAAAAACCTTTATAAACGAGGTCCCACAGGGAAAACTCCCATCAAAACGTGTCCTGATTGCATTGTGTTTTTGAATTTGAAAATTGTTTTTTCCACACTGAATTTTTGAAATTTGCGGGTTTTTACTAAATTTAACAGTTATTTAATTGAAAATAGTTTTCTATGCCGGAAAATGAAGTTCTTCGATGGAAAAAAAGCAATAAAAAGTCTGGAAAATTGACCATTTCCGCTTCTTTTCTCTATTTCCGGTCAAAATTTTGCATGGTTTCCTCTGGCTGTCACTTTTAAATTATTTTTTCATTGTAAATTTACTTGTTGTTTTGTAAAAATAGAAGAAATAGCTTCAAAGTATACATTAATTCAGTTTTTACAGGGATAGACGGTCTTTGAAAGACAGATGCAGCAGAATGTACGAGGAACAGAAGGTTTTACTTAAGGTTGGTTTATTTAAATAGTCTTTTTTTATGTTTTAAAGTTTTTATGTGTCTTGCCAATCAATAATTGGTGAGATTACTGTAGAAATTCGGCTTTTTGTCGTGTTGGGGCAGCAAAATCTACTTTAAATCAAGCTAAAATGTTTGAATCGACTGATTTGGATGGTTTAAAGTATAAAATTGTCGTTTCTGGACCTTATGGACCAATTTTCAGTCCCTTCTCCCTGGAACATCAGACGATGTGTTGGAGTTCGCCTTGGCCGCCACGGACGGCGACATTTCGAGGGCCATGAACCACATCCTAGACAGCCAGGTATTTTCCTTCCAGGACCTTTAAATTGATAGTTTTTAGCAATTGGCAGCCAATAAAGCAGCCTCAAAGGCTAGGGAACAGAGGGAGGTGACGTCATCGCCAGAGGCCGAGGTGTCCCCTCCGAGGAGCTACAGCCACGTCGTGTCAGGAATACATATGTGTAGGTTTTTGGAGATTTTAAGAAGACGGCCATCTGAGAGGGCGTAAAATTGCGGAATTGGTGGAAATGAGGCCAAGTGGTAGATCGGAGGATGAAGAGCCAGAGATGGAGTGTCAGAGGCAGAGGGATACAGAGAGAGGCCAGAGAAGATGAGAGACAGAGTCCATTGGAAGCAGATAGTTCAGACGCAGAGAAAGAGGGAGGAGTTAGGTACGCAGAGGAACATCCGGTTAGAGATGCATACAGGCATCCGGTTAAAGACGCAGACCAACATTCGGTCAGAGATGCAGACAGACATCCGGTTAGAGACGCAAACAAAGTTCCGGACAGACGCAGACAGACGGACCACACCCAGAGAAAAAGTGACGACCAGTTAGACACGCAGGGGATGTGAGACGGATAGAGTCACACGGTTAGAGTCAGAGACGCAGACATCGACCTCCTGGGTTCGATATGCAGGACAGATGGTTGTTAGAGAATCAGAGATGCATGCGATCATAGACGCAGACTGATGGTCAGTGTCAGAGGAAGTGAATGTCGATCAGAGACGCAGAGACGCAGACACGATGATGAGTCAGAGACGCAGGGGAGATATGGTTGAACAAGATACTTACGGTCAGAGACGCAGAGGAACATAGTCTGGAAGAAAAGCAGAGACAAACAATTTGTTAGAGACTTAGAGAAGACAGAAACACCATTAAGTTAGAATTCGACACAGAGACCTTGTGTTTGTAAGAGACGCAGAACTAGACAGAAATTATCAAAATTCCCTCTAAAACGCCTATTTTCAGCCGAGAATGGCTACCCCTCCCGTGATTCTCCCCTGGAATGGCAAGAGGACGAAGAAGACCCCGAATTGGCCGAGATCTACAATAGCGAGGACAGGACTGAGGATGAACCGGCCGTCGTTCCTCTCCAAAGGGCCGGCACCTCCATGACCGTCGCCAGGGAGAGCCCAAACGAAGAGATTGAAATCGGTCAGTTTAGGTCCCGGACGAAATTGATTAATTTTATATAAATTTTAGTAAAATTTCACTAAATTTCAATAACATTAAATTTCAGAAGCAGTGTCGCCGGATCCGGACGAGGCGCCCATCACAGAGGAGGAGATTCTACCCGAAGTCACCACACTTCAGACGACTGCCGCTGTGATAGCGTCAGTTTTTGAAGAAAATTCCCCTTTAAGCCCTTTTTGTTGACCTAGGCAACCTCAGGCCGCTTTTTATTGATCATGGCAACTTCAGGCCGCTTTTTTTTACCTAGGCAACCACAGGCCGCTTTTATTTGACCTAGGAAACCTCAGGCCGCTTTTTATTGAACTGGGCAGCCTCAGGCCGCTATTATCCCGGATGTTCCAACTCCACTAAAATCCTTATTTTCAGTCCCTCTGGTCTCGACGTCATGGTGAAAGTGTTGATTCCTCGTGGAGAGGTCCCGAGGCAGATTCTCAAACAGGACCTGGAAGTAATCCTGAGGGATAAGGTAGGAAATTCGTTATTTTTGGCTTCAGAAGCTTGTTTTTTATCTGATTTTTTTTAGAAAGCCTTATTTTTCAGTGCCACGCGAAGGAGTGCCACTTCATCCGAACGGCCTGCGTTCCCAGGGCGGAGTACGAGGAACAGGTGGACGAGTGGCGGCTGAAGCTCGTCATTGGGGATGTGAATGACAGGAATAGGTGGGGTTTCTGCGTCTCTGCCCTACCTCTGTGTCTCTAACCTTCCACTCTGCCAGGATGATCAGTGTTCTGCGTCTTTAACTGCTATGAACCTGCGTCTCTAATAACCCTGGCGTACTCTTCATCTGTCTCTGCGTCTCTAACCTTCCACTCTGTCTGGTTCACCAGGACGTCTGCGTCTCTAATCTCTCTCTCTCTCTCTCTCTCTCTCTCTCTCCCTAACCCCTAACCCTCTCTCTGTTTCCAGAGTCGAGCGCCTGATCTCCGTCCTGGAACGCTTCTGTTTCTACTCAGCCGTCGATCTCCACGACCAACTGACGATGGAAGTTCCCTCAATTCCCCATATTATCAACACAATCACGTAAGTTTAAAGGACTGCTCGCTTTTTTAAAGGACTGCTTCTTTTTTAAAGGACTGTGAAAGTTTCTTTAAAGGGCTTCTTGATTTTGTTGTTTCGTTGAAACTTTCGTTGCAGGACCCAACACGTGAGCGTGCCCGTGGCCACCATAGCCGTTGGAAACTGCCCCAATACGGGACTCTTCTTCGTCAGGGGAAACTACGTTGCCTCCTACAACAACGTCTCCAATAAGTGGGATTTGCATATAGAGATGGAGACTGTAAATCTATATTTAGATGTCTCGCCTATATCAGAAAGGACAGGAGCAGACGTGAGGAGACGTCGCAGTTCAAGGCAGCTGGTGAGAGAGACAGTCAGAAGATCAGAGATACAGGATAAAGTGGGCAGTCAAAGACGCAGAGTTAGAGAACCAGAAAAGTAGAGAACGAGAGACTGATGCAAGCAGACAGTCAGGGACGAAGAATTGTTGATCTAGATAGTCAGAGATGCAGAGGAAGAGACTCCAGCATACCGGCAGAGACGCAGAGACAAGGACACAGAGGAAGCGGCCTGTTGTCGCCAGAAAAAGCGGAAGCAGCCTGACGTTACTAGAAAAAGCGGAAAGCTGCCTGAGGTCACCGGAAAGCGGCCTGGGGTCATATAAGGCAGAAAACGGGCCATTGAGAGACGCAGATTCACCGACTGGTTATTTTTTTCTTCAGGCAACCAGCCCTACACCTCTTTCGCCCATTTCGAGCACGACCGTCGGAATATCTCCCTCTTCTTCGCCGTTCAGCTGCCAGGTAGCTCCCTCCCTCCCTCCCTCTCTCTCTCTCTCTCTCTCTCTCTCTCTCTCTCTCTCTTCCCCTATAAATCAATTTTCAGAGGCTCAACCGGACGGACTCGCCTACGCCGGCTACCGTATCACCATGCCCTACGGCGCCATTGTCCAGGTTCTATTCGAAATAATGGGAAAATTTACCCGTTTCCTTCAGATTGTGGTGGATCTCCGTGACCCGGGGATGAATTCCCTCTTCCTGAGGCTGAAGTACCCGCCGCAGGTGTGGGAGGCGATGCCTCGTGGACAGCCCTATCAACAGAGGAGTAGGAGGTTCATGAATCTGGAACAGACCAGGGAATGGGTAAGGAGAGAGAGAGAGAGAGAGCAGGTGGTTAGAGACTTACGATTAGGACTATCAGGCAGAGAAGCAAAGAGAGAGAGAGAGAGAGTATCAGTTGGTTAGATACACTGAATGTGAGATCACCAGATAGTTAGATTGCCAGACATCTCGCAGAGGGACTACCAGATTACTAGAATGGGCAGAGACGCAGGGACTGTTTGGTGGTTAGACATGCTGATGGCTAGAGACGCAGAGGAACTGCCAGATGGTTAGAAACGCAGAGGGAGACTGAAAGGTCGTTTGAGACGTTATCAGGTGGTTAGAGACGCAGGGCGAATAGCCTCGCGCCTGTTCAAGCGGCCTGTGATTGCCAAAAAGCGGCTTTTAACTGGCAAAACAACTGATTTTAATAACCAAACAGCCGTTTTAATTGCCACCAAAAAGCGGATTTTAATTGGTTAGAGACGCAGAGAGAGAGAGAGATAGATAGATAGATAGAGAGGGAGAAAGAGCAGTAAATGGTTAGAGACGCAGAAAACTTTCTATTTTCAGGTCCGAGTGCTCCAATGGGCTGGAGACGAGCGTTCCAAAGGCTGCTCCAAGGAGGCTTTGGCCGATTGCCAGTGGCTTCAAGTCGGCTTCCCCAAGAAGGACGAGGAACACAGCGGAGTGAGTCTCTCTGTCTCTCTCTCTCTCTCTCTCTCTCTCGTCTCTCCCTCTCCCTCTCTAACCCAATCGTTGCAGGACCCCTCCCTCACCCTGATCGAGATAGTCTCCCGCATTATGGTCCGTTCCGGAGCCAAGGTCTCCTTCGGCGCCGTCTTCGGTCAGCTCAAGCGGCTCCCCGTCGTTACTGACATCGAATGTGTGGGATCGTTCAGGGCCAACTACGCCTTAAAGGTCTGTTTTGGTTCGATTTTTGATAAAAATCAATGGAATTTTCATAAAATCTAAGGTTTTAGGCTCTGATTTCGCGAGGGAGCGTGGTTACCGACCAGCTATTCGACTACATTGAGACTGAGACGCCTAGGAAACATATCTTCTTCAAATACGTCACTTGGTGCATAAAGGTACTGTAGAAGGCGGCCTGAGGTCACCGGAAAAACGGAAGCGGCCTGAGGTTGCCATAAAAAAGCGGCCTGAGGTCACCGAAAAAAGCGGCCTGAGGATGCCAGAAAAAGCGGAAGCGGCCTGAGGTCGCCAGAAAAAGCGGAAGCGGCCTGAAGTCACTAGAAAAGGCAGAGAGCGGCCTCGGTCGCCAGAAAAAAGCGGGCTGAGGCCAAAATTAACTTAATTTGATTACAGGAATGCCAACGAGCCTGCGAAGAAGCCCTGGAGAACCTGCTGTGTGCCGTGGATGAACGAAGGTCGATTGACATCCTCAAGGCCTTCAATCACATGTACCAGGTTTGTTTTCTTATCTATTTTTAATTGTTTATTTTATTGTTTTAAATAAAAATAAATAATTTTAATTCCCCATTTTCAGGTCAGAGTGGAGGCCTACAAGCGACTGGCCCTCGGCGCTACCATCAAAGACGTGGCTGAATTTGCGGATTTGAGGAAATCCCTGCCGAAGAATTGTGTGATGGTCAGGAAGGTGAGGAATTCTCATTTTTAGTGGAAACCGTGCGGCAAACGACAGCTTCTGTCAAAAATCATGCGGCAAATGGCAGATTTAAGCAAAATACATGCGGCAATATGCAAATTTCAGGTAATGGTGACCCCTCTTCGAATCCTCTTCATGGCTCCCGAAGTGATGATGACAAATCGAGTTGTGCGCCATTTCGGCCAGGAGAACGCCCTCCGCTGCGTCTTCAGGTCTCTCTCTCTCTCTCTCTCTCTCTCTCTCTCTCTCTTTCTCTAACTCCCCTCTTTTTCAGAGACGACTCCGGAAATCGTCTCATCGTCAAAGACTTCATCCAAGGCTGTAACTCCGATCGTTGGTTTTCTTCAGAAGCACCAGGGTTACGGTACTTTTAGAGCAATCCGCCATCATAGCCGAGATTGTGCAGAGGACTCTCTCCCACGGCGTGCAGATCCACGACCGTCGCTATTTCTTCCTCGCCTGGTCCAATTCTCAGGTAAAGGGGTGCTCTGCGTCTCTGACCATCTCATTTATCTGTTTCTCTCTCTCTCTCTCTCTCTCTCTCTCTCTAACCCTCTATTTTCAGATGAGAGACCACGGCTGCTACATGTACGCCCCTGTGACTGACCCTCGAACGGGTGAAATAACCGTCACAATCGATATGATGCGAGAATGGATGGGAGACTTTAGCGGAGTGAAGAATGTTCCCAAATTGATGAGTAGGATGGGACAGTGCTTCACTCAGGCGCAGGTACCGTATCTTTTGAAGGTAATATGCTAATGAGCTTTTTGCCAGCCGACGGTTACACTGACGCCGGAGATGTGGAAAGTAGAGGAGGATATTATGGGAGGAGAGGGACATCCGGAGAGCAGTGAGTTTGGAGAGAGACGCAGAGAAGGAGACAGTTAGAGACGCAGAGAAAGCAGATGGTTAGAGACGCAGAAAAGCGGAAGTAGTTAGAGACGCAGAGAAAGCGGAAGCAGTGAGAGACGCAGAGAAAGCAGATAGGTTTGAGACGCAGAGAAAGCGGAAGCAGTGAGAGACGCAGAGAAAGAGTTAGAGACGCAATATTCAATATTTTCAGACGAAAAGTACTGTTTCTCCGACGGATGTGGCCGAATCGCCCCCTCCTTGGCCAGGAAGATTTCCCACGAACTTCAATTGGAAATCATTCCCAGCTGCTTCCAGGTCCTTTTTATGTCTTTCTTTCTTAGAATTTACCTTAAAACAAATTTAAAAATACCTTAAAACCCTTAAGAAATTCGTTAAAAATCCTTTAAAAATGGAAATAAATTTGAATTTTAGGTCCGTTTCAAAGGCTTCAAAGGAGTCCTGGCCGTGGATCCCACCCTCGATCTGTTGAAGGATGATCTCAAGGTTGTATTCAGGTGGGTAGTTTCAAAAGGGAAAAAATGAAAATTTGAATTTAGGAAGAGTCAGCAGAAGTTCTCGGACACCGACGATGGGGATTCGACGGTGTTGGAGGTGAATATCTATGAAAAACGGACGAAACTCGCGGGATTAGACAAAAAACTGAAAAAGGCGGTCTCCGTGGAAAAGTACGCTCAAAACGGCAGTTTCTATAGAAAACTGTGCGGCAAACCCACATTGCCGCACGATTTTAATGAGAAACTGTCTTTTGCCGCACGGTTTTTGGTGGAAATTGCCGATTGATACATGGTTTTTGGTGAAAACTGCCGGTTGCTGCACGGTTTTTGCCATAACTGCCGATTGCTGCATAGTTTTTAGCGAAAATTGCCGATTTTCGAACGAATTTTGTTAGAAATGTCGATTGTCACGGTTTTTTTTTGTTGTTGAGAAATTGTCGTTTTGGGCACGGTTTTTGGTCGAAACTGCCATTTGCCTGCCGCACGATTTCTGGTAAAAAGGCCCATTTCCGCACAATTTAATTAATTTGCGCTTTAATCAATCAATACTTGAATCGAAACCGAGTTTTACAAAGAAACTATGCAATATGCAAATCAAGGCTCCCCTTCTTTCAGATCGTGAAGTACTCGATGCCCTCTCCCGTCTGCCTCAACCGTCCGATGATCACTATCCTGGACCAGGTCTCAGAAGCCCAATCGAAGGACTGTCACAGTCGTCTCTGCCGAAAGATCCACTACTACCTCGAGCGTGAACTCTCCCTCCTCGGCTCCATGCTAATGAACGAGAAGGCGGCGGGGGAGCAGCTCTCCCAACGCATCAATCTCCCCATCGACTTTGCCCGTCTGCGGGAGTGTGGCTTCACCCTGACCGATGAGCCCTTCATCAGGAGGATGCTGGTCTCCGTCTATCGCTACAACATCTCCAATCATCTGACGAAAGCCAAGATATTCCTCCCTCCGAACAAGGGAAGATCCATGTATGGGATTGTGGACGAGACGGGGCTGCTCCAGTACGGACAGGTCTTCATTCAGTACTCCCCCAGCATCAGGAAGGCTTCGGATAGGCCGAAAATGCATCTGGGTTGGTCAAATGACAGTTTATTAGTGTTATATGCTAATTTCAGCTCTATCCTGAAGTAGCGGTTCTTAAAAATATATCGCTCCATACGATTATAGCGGTCCTTACGATTAGAAATTTTAGTTAGCGGTCCATGAAATGTTTAAAAAACAATTTTTTTTTAAAGTTTTTTTTTTGAAACTTTTTTTGAAAAATTATTTTTAAAAATTTATAACAAGGTTTATTTTCGCATTAAATTTAAAAAAATGGAAATTTCAAAAACCAAAGTGTTAAAAATATAAAAATCGACTAAAATTTTTAAAAAAATGTTTTAAAAATAATTTTAAAAAAACCTTTTTACATTTTAGTTTTTTTTTATATTTTTTTAAAATTTATAACAAAGTTTCCCATTATTCGAAATAATGAGAAAAATAAAATTTAAATTTTTTTTTAATTTAAAAAATGACTAAAAATGAAAAAAAGTAAAATAATGTTTTAAAATTTATTTTAGAAAACCTTTTATGGACCGCTAATCCAGGATAGAACCCTGATTTTTATAATTTACTATTTTTAAAGCATTTTCAGCGTTATATGCATAATCATGGTAATCGATTGATTTAGGTCGCGTCCTAATTACGAAGAATCCATGCCACGTGCCGGGAGATGTGAGGATGTTCGAAGCCGTCGATCAGCCGGCTCTCAGGCACCTCATCGATGTAGTGGTATTCCCCAAATGGGGACATAGACCTCATCCTGATGAAATGGCAGGTTCGTGAGGAAATTTGCATTTTGAACGGAGTTTTTTTTGGGGGAGAAATGGCGTCTTGGTCAATAAAAAGCGGCCTGAGGTTGACACATTCAGCCAAAGTTTCAGCTGTCACCAAAAGAAATTACCGTACCCGCTGGTCAAAAGCAGATACAGTATCCCATGACCTACTGTAATCTGTTTAGAAAAGCAGATGCTGTAACTTCTTTTGTAAATATGACAGCCGGGTGGCACAAAAGCAGATTCAGTATCCGCTTTTCTTAAGAGATTACTGTAGGTCATAAGATACTGTAACTGCTTTTTGTGCCACCCGGCTGCCAGATAATGTCAAAGCGCATAATTACTGTCAGCTGGCAATTAGACTTTTAAAAATCCTAATTAGCGGCTGGGAGTAATTATGCGAGCCGGTTGTCACAAAAAAGCGGTTACCTTCTTCTGCTTTTGTGCCAGCCGCTCGCTTTTTTTCAAAAGCAGTTACAGTATCTGATTTGCTTAGCAGATTACTGTAGGTCAATTGTAATTAAAGATTATCACCTTCGATTTGATTTGAATAGCAGATTTTAAAGGTCTATTTCCGTACTGGGTTACTGTAAGACCTTGTTGAGAATACAACTGGAGCACGATTTTTGGGCAGAAATACAGTTGATGCGCAGTTTTTGGGCAGAAATTTAATTAAAGCATTGTTTTTGTTGAGAAAAATGATTGGAGCATTATTTTTGTTAGAATTATAAATATACCCCAATTTTCAGGATCCGATCTCGACGGTGACGAGTACAGCGTGGTCTTCGACACCGATATCCAGTTCATCCGCAATGAGGAGGCCATGGTCTTCCCCAAAAGCAGCCCGGAGGAGTTCGAGGGACCGCCGGCGGTTCGTCTCTCTCTCTCTCCCTTTCTGTCTCTTCTCTCTCTCTCTCTCTCTCTCTCTCTCTCTCTCTCTCTCTCTAACTCCCTCTCTTTTCAGACAGAAGACATGGTAGACTTCTTCCTCAAGTACCTGCGCCAGGACTCCATCGGAAGAATGAGTAACGCCCATTTGATCCTCGCCGATCGGCGCGGTCTCTTCGAGTGAGATTTAGATTTTTATGAGCTAAAATTGAAGTTTTACCCCTTTTAAAGGTTACAAATCATATTTTTAATATTAAAATTTCCTTTAAAACAATATAAAATCATTAAAAATGAGCGTTTTCAGCGAAATCGCCAACGACATTGCCCGGAAGTGCTCCATAGCCGTGGATTTCCCGAAAAGTGGAGAACCGGCCGAGCCACTGACGCCCATGGAGCAGGTAAAATTCTAATTTAGCCCGCTTTCCCCTCTCAAAATTCAAATTCACTCTCAAATCCACTTTTTAGAGCGACCTAGTCCCCGACTACATGTACTCGGCGGTCAAGCCGATGTACCGAAGTCAGCGGCTGAACGGTCAGCTTTACAGGTAAATTTCATCTATTTCGTAGGCAATATTCAAATTTCAGGAAGGCCAAGAAGGTGGAGGAGGTCCTGGAACTGACGGAGAACGTGGAGAGTGTTTTTGAGAGCGAAGTCGACAAGATTCTAATTCCGGATGATGTGGATCTGTTCATTGAAGAGGCGGAGTTGAGGCAGAAGTACAGAAGGCTGAGGGACGAGTACGCCACCAGGATGCAGGTGGGCAGCTTTTGAAGGATCTGCAGCCTCAGGCTGCATTTTTCATAGCCTGGACGACCTCAGGCCGCCTTCCGCTTTTTCTGGCCTAAAGTCGCCTTGCGTTTTTTCTGGTGACCTCAGGCCGCTTTACGTTTTTAACGAATTCTGGAAACCTCAGGCCGCTTTTAATCGATCTTTTCAGCAACTTCTGGACGAGTACGGTATCACCGACGAGGCAGCGGTGGTCTCCGGCCACATTGTCAGTCTGAAGCGTCTTACGGCCATGGAAAGGGACGATTACTCCTTCTACCACACGGATAAGATTGTGGAACTGCGCTATGCCAAGATTTTCTACCACTTCCGCTCCGTCTTTCTCCAGGTAAGGGGCTAATTAAAGCCTTACTTAATAAGGTAAGGCCTTATATTAACTTAATTAAGTAAGTTTTACCTAAATAACCTTCTTTAGGAATTCGGCAAAGAGGAGGAACTCTACGACATTGACGCCAACGGAGCGAAGATCATCCGCGCCGACAAACAGATGCACCTGAAGGCCAGGAGATGGTAAGTTTTAGACCTTTAAATCGACTTTTAGCCCTTTAAAATGAATTTTAGTCCTTTCAATTGATTTTAGACCTTTAAATTAATTTTATTCCTTTAAATTGATTTTTTGACCTTATATTAGTCCTCTAAATTCTATTTCTCTATTTTTAGGTACTACCTAGCTTATGTGGACAGTCGTCGAGGCCACAGAGCCCCTGGACCGTGTAGGAGCTTCGCCTGGGTCATGTGGGATGTGCTGGCTTCTTTCAAAAGGGACAGGGTGAGTAATTTGAATATTGAGGAGAGAAAATGGTTGTTTTCAGCTGGTTTATTACGAATTTAAGGCTATAACAATGTTTTTCAGCTGCTGAATCTGGGTGCGGCGAGCATGGCGGATCACCCGGTGGCGGATGCCTTGGACAGGGTGATCGACGACTTTGTTTTGCGGTCGAATACGGACTATTTGGAGTTTAGACACGAGCTGAGGGAGGACGAGGGAGTACTGCAGAGGTAGGGAAAGCGGCCTGTGGTTGCCAGAATAAGCAGAAACCGGCCTGAGGTCACCGGAAAAAGCGGAAAGCGGCTTGAGGTCACCAGAAAAAGCGGAAGCGGCCTGAGGTCACCAGAAAAAGCGGAAGGCGGCCTGAGGTCACCGGAAAAGGGCGGAAAGCGGCTCAGTTAATCCCATTTTCCAGATACGTCATAGCCTACGGGGACTCTGTCGTCCAGGTCCTCTACGTTCTCTACAATTGGCTCAAGAAGGTATATTTTTATCCTTTTCTTTCAAAAATCAATAAAATTCCTTTAAAAAATCGATAAAAATTATTTTCAGGAGGATTTCTTCTCCTGCACCAAGATGAATATGCAACACGTGGCTCTGCTCTTCATCCAATTCTGCAAAGGAGTCCGACACGGGTGCAACGGAGTGGCCGATTCCACGTCGATGAATGTCATCTTCACGGAAACGGTAGGGAAGCGGAAGCAAGACGCAGAGAAAGCAGATGCTGTATGCTAATTACCCTTTTCAGGCCCCAAAAGAGCCCCGATTCCTCTTCCTGCCCCCGTTAAAGATGGCTGAGACCGTAATCGACTTCCTCCGCTACCTTGGCAGTCAAAGATTCGCCCTGGCCAATCACATCTCACTCCTAGTCGATGACGAGGTAAAATTTCCTTCGCTAAATTCAAATTCATAATAAATTCATAAATTTTTGTAATTTCAGAAATGCCCTCCTCTGCTGCTGCGGTCGAACGACTGGGTTCCTCTCAGTCAGCTGGCCTTCCGTACCTACCACCACATTGCCGTTTCCGGACGATTCGACGCCTTGCGATTCTACGACGAATCCTACGATTGGACAGAGAGCGAATCTAAGTGAGTTGGCTCTGCGTCTCTAACTAACCCTCACTTTCAGAGATCCCATCGTCGTCCCTGCGAGTCTGCTCGTCTGCCAATCCTACAACCAGGCCCCTCTCGCCTCTCAGACCGTCCTCGAGACTTTGAAGGTTTGTTTCTCTCTCTCTCTCTCTTTCTCTCTCTCTCTCTCTCTCTCTCTCTCTATGTTTCTCCCCTTTCTCTCACGACTTGCAGCGTTCAAGGTGCATTTGGTTGCCAAAAAACGGTTGTCAATAAGAGCCTTTGCCAAACCACCTACAGTAATCCAAACAAGAACCCCCGGATACAAAATAGCCTTCATTTGGAACCAGTCGGCTGGCTCATAAAAACGGCAGCTGGCTGTCACTAAGTTAATCAGTTCAACAGAGCAATAAGGGACTACTGTAACCCGAACAACTCCCATCCCCAGGAGGCACAAAGACGGCGTTTCCAAAGTTTTATTGTTGGAGAACGCAATGAGCGGAGTGGCGGTTCACTCGGCCTTCATGGGCAGGATCACTTCTCCCGACTGGGCGCCGGCCTTGAAGGGCGCCTGGGCGTCCGTCTCCTCGGCGGGCACCTCGGCCCATTGGATCACCAGCTTGTCCTCCTTCGCAGGTCCCGTCGAGCGGCTGATTTCCAGGTCCACCGAGCCCTTGGCGTCGATGAAGCCGTAGACGGGGCGCACGCGGTAGTGCTCGTTGTTGGAGCTCTTCACCTGGAGAGAGGGAGTTAGACAGGGAGAGAGAGACAGAGAGGGAGTTAGAGAATTAGAGAGAGAGAGAGAGAGAGAGATTTACCTTGAAGGCGTGGCGTGTCTCCGTCTGGCTGACAATCTTGTGGGTGGCGTTTCCTCCGGTGGCGGGGAAGGTGGCGAGGGCGGGGTCGACGTTGAGAGCCATCGGTAGGGGCGGGCCGAAGAATGAGGGAAATGACCGAGCGAGGGCTATTTATAGGCAGAAATGACGCAACTTGACGGGGCGTGGCCTAATTTGCCTAAGGGAATGGGTAGGCTAATGAGCACTCGAAGGTTCTGGAATTGTTTTAGCGGTCGGCCAGCCCTTTTCTTGCTTAAACTCCCTTTCTAATGGTAAAATATGCTCCGCCCACTTTTCTAGCTTCCCTAAACTAAGCCACGCCCATTCACATCTAATTTAATCTCGACAATTAAAGCCGTTTTTTGGCAACCAAAGGCCGCTTGATCCGCTGCGAGGCCTCGTTTCTGTGGGGATTGGTTCTTTTTCGTTTTGCTCTCTCTCTCTCTCTCTCTCTCTCTCTCTCTCTCTCTCTCTCTCTAACCTCCTCCTATTCCAGGTCTGGACCAAAGTCTCCTCCATCCACACCCGTCATCTGAACCAAGGCCGTCGCAATGACGTCATCCTCTGCACCATCGTGGGAACCGTGGCCGCCCGTCAGCGCCTGGCCCGTCTCTTCCAGATGCCGGTGGAGAAGCTGCGTCGCGCCGTCCGCGAAGACAGAATCCCCCTGGAAGTGAGAGATATGTCCCTCTGAGATTGTTTTATCCCCTTTTATCCCTTAAGAAATCGGTGCTTTATTCTAATCCCGGGTTTTGTGATTCTCTTGATTTACCGGTTGTTTTATCCCCAAATATGACTGATTTTGTGAATGATTAATAAAACAGGTCATGTATTTTTTCTATTTTTGTGTAAAATTTTTGATTTCAGTGAAATGTTTGCTCATTTTTGGTGTTTTTATTTGTTTTTTTTTCTTGTTTTAGATGCAGACGAGGAGGAAGGTGGCCAAGCCGAAGGACCCCTCACCTCCGCCGCAAGCGAGGAAGAAGCTTCCCCTCGGAATGCAGGATGCCATGATTCACATCATGGGCAATGAGGTATGCGGCCTTTGGTTGCCAAAAAGCGGCCTTTAATCCGAATAAAAAAACCAGGTCAAGCGACCTTTGGTTTGTCCAAAAGCGGGTTTAATTGCCAAAAGCGGCTTTTATTATATTTTTTATAAAAGCAGGTCAAACGGCCTACGATTGCAAAAAAAGCAGGTCAAGCGGCCTTTTATTGCCAAAAAAGTTGGTAAAGCGGTCTTTATTGCCAGAAAGCGGCTTTCACTCGCAAAAAACCGGGTAAAGCGGCCTTTGGTTGCCAAAAGCGAATTTTCAACGAAAAAATCAGGTCAAGCGGCCTTTGGTTGCC
Source organism: Oscheius sp. G VE-2021 (assembly GCA_022343465.1). Lineage (NCBI taxonomy): Eukaryota > Metazoa > Nematoda > Chromadorea > Rhabditida > Rhabditidae > Oscheius > Oscheius sp. G VE-2021. The sequence goes on along the minus strand of JAJQXH010000030.1, from coordinate 4,359,475 downwards.
AAAAGCGGCTTTTAAACGCAAAAAGCAGGTTAAGCGGCCTTTGGTTGCCTAAAAGCAGGTCAAGCGACCTTTGGTTGTCAAAAGCGGCTTTTAATTGTCAAAAAGCAGGTCAAGCGGCCTTTGGTTGCCAAAAGCGGCTTTTAAACGCAAAAAGCAGGCCAAGCGGCATTTGGTTGCCAAAAGCGGCTTTTGAATGGAAAAAGCAGGTCAAGCGGCCTTTGGTTGCCAAAAAGCGGCTTTTAAATGCAAAAATCAGGTCAAGCGGCCTTTGGTTGCCCAAAAGCGGCTTTTAAACGCAAAAAGCAGGTCAAGCGGCCTTTGGTTGCCAAACGCGGCTTTTGAATGGAAAAAGCAGGTCAAGCGGCCTTTGGTTGCCAAAACGCGGCTTTTAATGCGGAAAACCACTCCATTTCAGGCCAAAAACGTGCCCACGAAGGACATCGAACTGCGCAAGGAGCTGAACATGGAGCGCATGGAGTACACTGGCCTGATGTCGACTGCCAAACACGAATTCAAGAAAAAGTTCAAGTCCACGGTACCTTAAATACGATGGCATTATTCTAATTCGTATAATTTCAGCTTCACTCGAAGGAGGGAAAGACGTATCTCGTGAGTTGCTCGAAAGACGACGAGATTGTGGCCTCCCTGCCGGGCGATGAGACGGAGGAGGCGAAGGATGGCTTCCTGGCCACGGTGCTCCTGATAATCTTCATGGAGGAGAGTTCGGCGGTTGAGGGAGTGGTGACGGAGGAGAGGTTCTGGGATTTGCTGGTACGAGAGAGAGAGAGAGAGAAAGGAAGAGAGAGAGGCTAAAAGAGACGATTTAGGTGGAGTTCGGACTGGACAAGCATTCGGACGACCCGGCTCTGGGGAAAATCTCCAAGTTGATTGGAGACAAGGACGCCGAGTTTATGTCTGCCGGTGAGTTAGAGACAGACGGCTAGAGACTAGAGAAAAGGTTCGACAGATTGTTAGAGACGCAGGGGCATCATCAGATGGCTAGAGAATAGAGGATGTCAGTTAGAGACGCAGAGGAAGCAGATAGGTTAGACACGCAGAGAGAGGAAGTAGTTAGAGACGCAGAGAAAGCAGACAGTTAGAGACGCAGAGGAAGCAGATAGGTTAGAGAAGCAGAGGAAGCAGATGGTTAGAGACGCAGAGAAAGCGGAAGCAGTTAGAGACGCAGAGGGTCACGTCCGGTTTAATTGCAAAAAAGCGGCTTTCAATTGCAAAAATCGATACTCACATGTGTGGCAATCTGAGACGCAGAGGACTAGACATGTAGAGAAACAGAGAAATGGGTAGAGTAGACGAAGACGGTGGTTAGAGACGCAGAGGGATATACAAATGGTTAGAGATGCAGAGTAACTACCACATTCCAGGCTGGCTCACGAAGCGCAATATCATCCTAGAAGAAACCAAGACGATGATCTACGAGTGGGGACCTCGTGCCGTCGCCTCAGTTGACCCCAATGTTGGTTTCCTCTCTCTCTCTCTCCCTCTCTCTCTCTACCTCTCTCTTCCAGGGTCTGCTCGCCTTCTTCTGCGAGGTCGACGACTCCAACCCCAAGAAGTGGCCCAAGCAGAGGCAGGCCGCCGCCGAGATGATCGAAGAAAGGAAAGAAAGGAACCAGTAGCCTCCCTCCCAGTGATCTCAACCTACCGTATCTCTACAGTACCCCGTTCATAAAGACCTTTATTGGACATCAGACAACAACAAGAGTAAACATAACAAAAAGGGAAACGAGGTCTATTTGGTGCGCTTCTGAAGGGAGAGGACCGTCAGCTGGATCTCGCCGGTGACATTCTGGAAATTGAAGGTTTAGAACAAGAAAGGAAGAGAAAGAAGCTTAGAAAAAGGAAAAAGAGAGCTTAAAAATGGAAAACTAACGAGTTTGGGAGTGGAGATGGCGTCGGATACCTTGTCTGAGATGTAACCGAAGAGATCCAATTCTTCGAAGACACGGTTCAGAATTCCGTCGAGGATCTCCATGCCGCAACCTTTCTGGTGTCTGGAAGGTACTCTGTATCTCTGGAGTCTGACTGGTCATTCTGCACCTGGGACCGCTTTCCGCTTTTTTCTGGTGGCCTCAGGCCGCTTTCTGCTTTTTCTGATGACCTCAGGCCGCTTTCCGCTTTTTTCTGGTGACCTCAGGCCGCTTTTCCCCCTCTGCGTCTCTAACCTCCCCTTGTTGGCTTCCTCTGCGTCTCCAACTTTTCGTTTAAAAAAATTATCACTCTGCGTCTCTGACCTCTAACCATTGGTCTCTACATCTCTGACCCGCATACATCCTCTGCGTCTCTAACCTCCCCTTCACGTCACTCTCTTTCTCTGACTCTCAAAACTCACTCATGTTCCGTGTGGAGAACCTCACGACCGCCCTTCTCCATGATTCTGATATCCACCGCCTGACCGTTCTTTCCTGAAAAAAATGTAAAATAGATCACAAATAAATAAAAATAAAGTAAAATCTATAAAACTAACCAATGAATTCCTGCTGCAACTTCATCTCGAACCCCTTGCCCAGCAGTTCGTGGAAGAAACGACGGATATTCTGATGTTTCTGAAAAATTACCCATTTTTAGAGAAATTAGCATTTTGCGAAGGTCAGAGACGGAGGGGACGGGTATTTAGAGGGTTAGAGACGCAGACAGACGAGAGAACTGGTGGTTAGAGGTCAGAGACGCAGATCCTAGCTCAAGTGGTAGAGACGCAGAGGACAGGTATTTAGAGGGGTTAGAGACGCAGAGGAGTTAGACGGATCAGAGACGGAGAGGATAGGCAGTGAGAAAGGTTAGATACGCAGAGGACAGGTAATTAGATGTTAGAGACGCAGAGAACAGGCATTCAGAGGGGTTAGAGACGCAGAGGACCAGAGAACTGGTGGTTAGAGGTTAGAGAAGCAGAGAAAACTAACCGAAATACGAGAAGACTGCTCGATTTCCTTCAAAACCACCGTACACTTCACGTGGTCCTCCGGGAACAGGCTAGTCAAGTTGAAGGCCTAAAAATCGATAACTGATTAGCATAAAGCGCCAAATCACCCCTTCCGCTTCCTCCTCTTCCACCAAGGCCGTCTCCAGAAGGCGCTTCGGCGGAATGTATCCTCTGAAATTTTGTTCTTTTTCGAGCCAGTCTAGGTCCTCTACCTGGACGGCTTCTCCTTCTTAGTCTTCCTCTTCCAACAGCTGGGAGGTTCCGGAACCGCGGGGGGTACGGTAGCCAAGGTCGGGGTTACGGTAGGCTTCGGAACGGACGGTTTGGCTACAGTAACCGGCTTGGGTACAGTAACCACACGGCGCTTGGTGGGCGTGGCCTCTCTTCCAGCCAGGGCGCGGGCTGAATTAGCATAAGTGGGCTAATTAGCATATTAGGCTTACAGGGAACGGGAGTGACGTCACTTTTCTTCCAGAAGGCGGTGACCTGCTCCTGCCAGACGGGTGACAGCCACGCCGGTTGGCCTTCTGAAACAGGGGATCGGCATTCTCTCTCTTTCTCTCTCTCTCTCTCTTACCCGCTTTGAACTCCCACTGTCTGAGCGACTCCATAAGCTCCGCGACTCTTTTGACACAGTGCGCCCTCTCCGCCTAAAATTCGCCTTTTCTTTTCAAATTTAAAGGTCTACTTACAGGAGTTCCAAGCATCAAATCAGGCAGGATGGCCATCGGCACTCCGAGGCGCTCCACCATGTTTTTGAAGAGAGCGATGAGCATGCCGTGCTCCATAAACACGGGATTCGGTCTGAAAGAGGCAGATTTCAGTTTTTCGCTTAGGTTCAAGCGGCCTTTAATTACCTCTGCGAGCGCTCCTCGACTTCAGAATCCTCCTCCTCCGATGAATCCTCCACCTCTCCCTCCTCACTGTCGCTCTCATCCGACGCTTCCACATTCTCTTTCTCCTCAAATTCCCGCTTCTCTTCATCCGTAGCCTCTCGAGTTTCCACCAACGGTGGCTGATGAGGAGGAACGAAATCAAAGTCCCTGAAAATAGTCAATTTTTCAATTTAAACCTTCTTCTTCTGAAATTGAAAAAAAGCCGCTTTTGGCAACCAAAGGCCGCTTGATCTGCTCTAAAAACTACCCACTCTTCGCCACTGTCCTCATTCCCATCCACATCGTATGGGTAGTTCCAGCGACAGGTCATCAGCCATTCCCAGGAGAACATGGATAAGATGAAGACGTTCCCGTGTTGGCCCATCGGCTTGCCTGAAATTGAAACATTGGATTGGTGTGCATCAAAACTCTGAACAGTCAGATTCTGATTTTTTTTCTGAAAACAAAAACTCACCCTTTTCATCGAAGAGCTCTCCCTCGACTCCCTCCAAACACATGTCCGTCTTCAGGACTTTGCACAGATAGAAGAAGAACTTGTGGGGGAACATCGCTGCGGGACCCTTTTTCATCTGAAATCAGTTATATTAGTAGGTCAATTTGGTAAAAGTAGGTCAAATCAGTAAATTTTGTCATGGTGACCACAAAAATTAGAATACAAAACCGAACAACTTACAAATCCGTCCAGAACCTTTCTGCGGAAGAGATTCGGCCACTGGAAGACGACTTCGCCGAATAGGGTCATGGGGATCGGCTTCGTATTGACCTGAAAAAGTGGGTTACAGTAGAAAAGATAAGTTCAAGCGGCCTTTGGTTGCCAAAAGCGACTTTTAAATCACACATAAATCTGGTCAAGCGGCCTTTGGTTGCCAAAAAAGCGACTTTTAATTTTAAAAAAAAGCAGGTCAGGCGGTCTTTGGCTGCCAAAAAGCGGCTTTTAATCACCAAAAAGTAAGTCAAGCGGCCATTGTTTGCCATAAAGCGGCTATTATTGCCAAAAGCAAGTCATACGACATTTGGTTGCCAAAAGCGGCTTTTAGTTGTCAATGGGCGTGGCTTAGTTTGGGGAAGCCAAAAAAGTGGGCGGAGCCTATTGTCCCATTTGTAAAAGCGGCGAAGTCTCATTTCAGTGTTGAAGCAATAAAGGGGCAAGCCGACCGCTAAACAATTCCAGAACCTTCGCAAGCTCATTAGCCTACCCATTCCCTTAGGCAAATTAGGCCACGCCCCGTCAAGCTACGTCATTTCTGCCTATAAATAGCCCTCGCTCGGTCATTTCCCTCATTCTTCTCCCCTCCCCTACCGATGGCTCTCAACGTCGACCCCGCCCTCGCCACCTTCCCCGCCACCGGAGGAAACGCCACCCACAAGATTGTCAGCCAGACGGAGACCCGCCACGCCTTCAAGGTAAATCTGTCTCTCTCTCTCTCTCTCTCTCTCTAATTCTCTAACTTTCTCTCTGTCTCTCTCTCTCTAATTCCGTCTCTTCAGGTGAAGAGCTCCAACAACGAGCACTACCGCGTACCGTCTACGGCTTCATCGACGCCAAGGGTTCCGTGGACCTGGAAATCAGCCGCTCGGCGGGACCTGCGAAGGAGGACAAGCTGGTGATCCAGTGGGCCGAGGTGCCCGCCGAGGAGACGGACGCCCAGGCGCCCTTCAAGGCCGGCGCCCAGTCGGGAGAAGTGATCCTGCCCATGAAGGCCGAGTGAACCGCCACTCCGCTCATTGCGTTCTCCAACAATAAAACTTTGGAAACGCCGTCTTTGTGCCTCCTGGGGATGGGAGTTGTTCGGGTTACTGTATTCCCATGTTTCTCTGTTGAACCATAAGTTCCATGAGCCATAACTTATTCACAGCCAGCTGGCGGCAAGTCTATCTTGTATCCTGGGGTTGTCTCTTCTTTGGATTACTGTAGTCCCTTCTTTCTCTCTTGAACCTAGGACAGTTGAGGCAACTGTCGCCCAAAGCCAGCCAGCTGGCTGGCACAGTGGAAGAGCCTAAACCAGTGGTTTTGAGCCACTTACATGCGTCTTTTCCGGTCTCGCCAGGGGAGTCTTCGTGGAAACGCAGTCGCCGGTGGTTTTGCTCTAAAATGGATTACTGTAGTCGAGAAAGGAACAGAAAACATACCAAACGGTGCTGTAGAGCCTTCGAATGGCGCTCCCAGAAGGAATAGGCGAATTCGCTCTTCTGCCAGTCGACAAGGGCTGAAATTGGAGGAGTTAGACAGCCGCTTTATCTGCCTTTCGGCAGTTAAAAGCCGCTTTTTGGCAACCAAAGGCCGCTTAAGCCGCTTTTGGCAGCCAAACTCGCCTTGGTGGTGGAGGGCCTCCAGAAGAATGGCAAAGTGGTCGGCGATGAGGTCACGGCACTGCTGAAGCTGATTTTATAAGGAGGCAGAGAGAGGGGAGATGAGAGAGAGAGAGAGAGAGAGAGAGAGAGAGAGAGAGCAGACAGTCAGACAAACCTCGTTCTTATCGATCGAAGGGACGAGGAACGGCGCGCCCGCGTAGTTCAAGAGCATCTTGACGTACTTCTTGGCCATGACGGATTCGACGAAAATGTGGCTGAAATGACACATTTAGTCCTTTAAAGGCCCTTTAAATTTAAAGACAGTATTTAAATTCTAAAGACAGTCCTTTAAATACTTTCCTTTAAAGTCAGCACTTACCTCCTGCCTCCGTGCTCTTTGACGTGTCCCACACGTCCCCACGTCTCTCGATTCGTCACGTACATCGCGTATCCATTTTCTGAATTGATTTTATAATCAAGTTCGGGTTTTTAAAGCTTCAAAAAGCCCTAAAAACTTAAAAACGCTTTAAACTCCCTTACCGAACGTGTCGAGGGTGATACTGGCGCCCAATTTGAAGAGAATCCGGTTGAGGAAGTCCTTGTCGACGCGGGCGGCTTCGATCTCCTTCTTTTCCTCGTCGATAACGTAGCCCTGGAATTAACAAAAGTGGATATTTAACTAAAGAAGAAGGTTTTTAAATTGACCTTTAAATTATTATTTTAGACCTTTAAATTTAGAAAAGGGCCTAGAATCAGATAAAAACTCACACTCGGGGCCTTGAAGGCTTTGAACTCGCGAGATTCCAGCACAACGTTCGTCATGCTATACCTAAAAATAGAGAAATTTTGTAATTGTTTAATTAGCATAAAAATAAGTTTAAAAAGAAAAAAAGAAACTCAAAAAAAATAAATTTAAGGAGGCATGCGCACAATTTGAATTGCTTCTAAGATTGGTTACTGTAATAATCGTTGCGGGACCACACATGAAACCTGAAGAAGTTGCATTTAATTTTTTACAAAAAAATATTCTTTTTTTTAAAATTATTTTATATATACAAATTTAGAATATAAAAGTGCAAGGCAGTCAATTAGTTAATTAACTAGGGCAATTAGAGTCAATTAGTCCTTTAAAAGCCGCTTTTGGCCCAATTAGGGGTCTCTCTCCTGTTCTATATTATAATTCAAAGGAAAACATTGCAAATTTATTAAGAAATTGAATTTTTTCTGAATAAACAAAAACATTATTTTGACAGGGTGGTGACAATTTTGAAAAGTGGAGGGTAGGCGGCATCAACCATAGCTCCTGGAGAAGGGTAGCTGGCCACACTTCGTTTGAACTGGTTCTGTTCGGATGGGAAGATGCGCCTAAAGAGAGATTTAGAGAGATTTAGAGAGATTTAGAGAGAGAGAGAGAGAGAATTCACCTAAGAATCGAGACCTGGTTCAACAACCCGAGCAGTTTGAAAGTCTTCGCGTTGTTGACTGCCGTCGGTGGAAGGGCAACCAACATTCTTTGCATTGTATTGATTTTTTCGGCTTAAATTGTTTTTTAAAGTTATTTTTCATTAAATTACTTACCTTGGGCTACTAATTGATCATCTTTTAGCCCAAGGGCGTAGAAGTTTTGAATTCCTCCATGAAGGTCTTGGAAGGTACTGCTCATGAAGGGGAACTTCTCCTGGAGACGGAATTTAATCTCTCTCTCTCTCTCTCTCTCTCTCCGTCTCTCTCTCTCTCTCTTTCTCTCTTTCTCTCTCTCTCTCTCTCCCTACCTGAAATCTCCCAACCAACTGCATGGCCAACATCATAACCTCACTCAGCTGCTCTCCAGATTGGCTACTCTGAATGACCAAATTTTCTATAAAAGTCATGGAAAATGAAATACTTACCACAGTAGCGATGGTTAAAAGAAAGAAAACGCCTTTGAACATTTTGATAACTCAAAAACCGGAGGGGGGTGTTTTAAAGGGACAAACGGGGGCAATATTATACGGCATGTGGCGGATTTGCATAGGACGATGGTGTTTTGGCGGAAGGGAGTTAACAGTTTGAACTTCGGATCCCTCTCTCTCTCTCTCTCTCTCTCTCTGTCTCTCTGTTTCCCCTTCCCTATCGTTCCTACCGTATCTGCTCCATGTTTAATTACAGATGACCCAAGGGCATAGGTCATCAGCTTCAACTGCCTTCTGCTTTCAGTCTTCTGCTCCCACGGTCTGACCTCCTGCCCATCAGCTTTTTTCTCAGGGTAAGCTCAATTTTCTAAGTAATGTCATCCAACACATTCATTTTTCCTTTCCTCAATCTTTCTATTTCCCTCTCCTCATCCAAAACAAAATCTCCTTTTTCAGAAACAATCTCTCAAAATGTCCGTTGCCCATGGAACTGAGTCTATCGACTTCGCCGGCCTTCCTTTGTATTTGAAGGACCTGATCCTGGAGAAGGTAAAAACTTTCAATTGAACGTTAAACAATGAACATTTTCAGATGACCTTCAAAAGTTATGCCACATTTCTCCAAACTGGAGCATTGGCTGTGGCCCTTGATGACAGAAACCACAACAATCTCTACCCAATTGATGTAAATAGAATCACAATTAAGGTAAGATTTCAAAAGTTCTCAAATTTAGCTTCGATTTTCAGACTGACTATGTTTTCCTTGAAATGGATGGAATGCCGATCCCCCATTCCTTCGACAAGTGCGAGAAGATGAAGTTCAAGAAGAATCTGCACGTGACCATCAGTGTGAGTTATCTATCCCTTGCTCACGTGCACAATCATTCACTTTTACACATTCATTTCCTCATTTTTAGCCCGACTGGTTCACAGGATTCTTCTCTAAGAAGACCTGTGCCTTCCTCCTCAAGCTAGGGGAAATCCACACTTTGGAGTGCCCCTTCCTGGAATACAAGGACCCTAATACTGCCGAAGTCCTTAAGGTAATTGGAAGTTTAAGGCCTTAGCAAAGATGATAACTTTCAGAAGGTTAAGATACAGAAGTTGAAGATGAGAGAATTCAATCTGAATGATGACATCAAGGACTTCCACTACGACACCGGAAATATTGAAGAGGTGAGTTTTTCACATTAATTGTTTTTTAAGCATTTTATTCCTGTAATTCCTTTTTAACCCTTTATATTTTTTTGAATAACAGGTAGAAATCTACGACAGCTACTTCCAAATTCTCTCCTCCGTCAAGGCCCAGAAGACGGTCTCCTTCTCCAATGTCTACGTGACTCCTGATGACTTTTTGGAGTACTTTGAGGTAATTAAAACTAGATTCTGGTTTATAATTCCATATTCAGAAAATACTCGAAAAAACTGAGGAGCTGCCTGATTGGACTTTCGATGGCT
>JAJQXH010000030.1:4305000-4345000 GCA_022343465.1 Oscheius sp. G VE-2021 | reverse complement strand
TAATTTCAGCTGTCAGGAATGGTTTCTCCTCTCCTGGCCAGGTGATGACCCATTTCTTCTCCTCCACTCGAGAGGGAGCGTTTTTGGCCATTCCGTAGAAGACGTCGACGGCCGAGCCATCGAAAGTCCAATCAGGCAGCTCCTCAGTTTTTTCGAGTATTTTCTGAATATGGAAATATTTCCAAACCCTAGTTTGTCCTACCTCAAAGTACTCCAAAAAGTCATCTGGAGTCACGTAGACATTGGAGAAGGAGACCGTCTTCTGGGCCTTGATGGAGGAGAGCGATTGGAAGAAGCTGTCGTAGATTTCTACCTGGAATTTAAGGAAATGTTAATTTTTAAAGATGAATTATAGGAATAAAATGCTGAAAAAAACCATTCTTGTAAAGAACTGACCTCTTCAATATTTCCGGTGTCGTAGTGGAAGTCCTTGATGTCATCATTTAGGTTGAATTCCCTCATCTTCAGCTTCTGGATCTTCAGTTTCTGAAAGTTATCATCTTTGTTAAGGCCTTAAACTTCCAATTACCTTAAGGACTTCGGCAGTATTAGGGTCCTTGTATTCCAGGAAGGGGCACTCCAAAGTGTGGATTTCCCCTAACTTCAGGAGGAAGGCACAGGTCTTCTTAGAGAAGAATCCTGTGAACCAGTTGGGCTGAAAATGAGGAAATGAGGAAATGAATGTGTGAAGGTTAGTGAGTGTGCACGTGAGAAAGGGATAGACAAACTCACACTGATGGTCACGTGCAGATCCTTCTTGAACTTCATCTTCTCGCACTTGTCGAAGGAATGGGGGATCGGCATTCCATCCATTTCAAGGAAAACATAGTCAGTCTGAAAATCGAAGCTAAATTTGAGAACTTTTGAAATCTTACCTTAATTGTGATTCTATTTACATCAATTGGGTAGAGATTGTTGTGGTTTCTGTCATCAAGGGCCACAGCCAATGCTCCAGTTTGGAGAAATGTGGCATAACTTTTGAAGGTCATCTGAAAATGTTCATTGTTTAACGTTCAATTGAAAGTTTTTACCTTCTCCAGGATCAGGTCCTTCAAATACAAAGGAAGGCCAGAGAAGTCGATAGACTCGGTTCCACTGATGACGAACATTTTAAAAGATACTTTCTGAAAAAGGAGATTTTGGTTTAAATGGGAAGATGGAAGGAAAAGATTGAGAAAGGAGAGGAAAAGGGAAAAGGAATGTGTTGGTTGACATTACCTATAAAGTTGAGCTTACCCTGAGAAAAAAGCTGATGCGCAGGAGGTCAGGTCGTGGGAGCAGAAGACATCAAGCAGAAGACAGTTGGAGCAGATGACCTATGCCCTAAGGTCATCTGTAATTAAACATGGCACATATGAAGGGGAGATTGGGCAAAAGACATTAAAACATCAATTAACTGAAAATATATACACATACACACGCACACAGACACATACGCACATATGTGCACTAAATTCTAAATTTGTAATTGTGTCGAATCCATCAGTCACAGATACACATACACACACGCAGTTTCACACGTTTTCAATTCACTTACTCACGTTGTATGTGCTCACACGCTTAGTTCTTGGGCACATGATTTATCGTAACTTCACGTCCACACGTCCACACGCATCAAGATACGCACAACGCAAACACGTCGTGGTCACGGTCACACGTTTTTTTTAGTTCAGTAACATGCCGCAAAATCATATAGTTAGCGATCTCTCTCTCTCTCTCTTTCTCTGAGATACAAATAGAGAGATAGAGAGTTAGATAGAGACAGAAAGAGAAAGAGAGAAAAGACAGAGTACAATGAACCCTCGCAAAACCCTCTCGAAATCAAGAGATAGCGGTGTGAAAGACAAACACTCAAGTGGGAAAGAATCTCCCACCCGTCTTCCTCAATCAAACCATGGAAATTGTCGGATACTTCCAAAGGGAACACATTCCAGTAGGTTTTATCTGCTTTTATCTGCAGAAATCATTTCCTGTCTGTCTGACAATGAAGTCATCCTTGTATTTTGGTGATGACGCCGCTTACTGTTTTATGATCCGGAAGCCTCGTGTCTAATAATCGGAGGCTCAGAAAGAGATAAAGATGTTTTGATATCCGCATTCCTCTTTCATTCCTGATTTCTGACTATGTCACTGGCTGCTTTTTACCAAATGGGAAAGGTAGGAATATTTGTACATCTGTCTCACGTGATTTCACAAACACACACACACACACACACACACACACGCGCACTCATTCACTCAAATATTTACTCACAAATATACTTTTACATGCTCACATTTACACCCTCTCACTCTCACTTTCACATACACACATCTCTTATAATCGTTCACTTTCACACGTTTACGTACACGTTCACACATGCTTGCTCTCATTAGCACATTCACTTACAATCACATTTTCCCACGTTTACATACATGCACACACACTCACTCACTGACTCACACAAAATCTTTCACACGTTCACACTCGCACATAAAACACGTTCACACACATACACACACACACTCATTGCCACATTTGCCCACGCCTCACACACTGACATAAGCAATGTTCCACTCACATACTCACGTTCCCACACATTAATGTTCTCTCGCTCTCATTCACTCACGCCTGTCTCTGTCTCTGTCTCGCTGTTTCTCTCTCTCTCTCTCTCTCTCTCTCTCTCTCTGATTACAGAACACCCACTAAACTATTCTGACGCGACTAGAGATCAGCCTCTGCTAAAGATCAAGTTCACCCCTATCACCCGATTCCCATTTGTTTCTACCCTAAACTTCAATTTCAAGGAAGCTCCCAAATTTCCAGTTTGTGAAAGACTTCAAACCAAAGTTTAGAAATAAAAAAGTGTTAAAAAGCTGGCCAAAAACCTTCTAAACGTATTTCAACTGAAAACAACCTCTATTTTCCTTAGAAGACATTCAGTTCCCGTCTGGGTTGAAATTGAATTTCGTCGCCGAGTTACTTTAGAAAATCTGTGTACTTTTGTGATTTATCTCCAGTAAAAACGTGCTCTCTCCCAGCCTTCTTCTTATCTCCTTCGTCCGTTCCCTGCTCATATCAGTTCAAGTGACCCTCCGTCCCAAACGCTTTCCTTTCCTAACGACTAACAAAAACAGGCACCACCAGGCAAATCACGCTTATTTGTTTTCGTTAGTCATATCTTTTGGTATATTCATGAACGCCTCAGGCCGCTTTCCGTTTTTTTGGTGACCTCAGGCCGCTTTTGCTTTTTCTGGTAACCTCAGGCCGCTTTCCGCTTTTTTGGTGACCTCAGGCCGCTTTTGCTTTTTCTGGTAACCTCAGGCCGCTTTCCGCTTTTTCTGGCAACCTCAGGCCGCTTCTGCTTTTTCTGGTAACCTCAGGCGGCTTTCTGCTTTTTCTGGCGACCTCAGGCCGCTCTTTACCCAATCACATTTCTCGTAGCTGGAAATCAGTTCAAAGTTCAATTGTTCTGATTCTTATCTCATGGGAAACCCCTTTTGCGTCATATTCTTCACTTCCAGACGCACAGCAATCTCGTAAAACAATTGACTATGAGCGTTCTGTGATGTTCGATCTGCTTATCGTAGTTGTAAACAGCAAAAGATAATTTGGAATTGCATAAGAAGCACGAAAAACTTCATTCGACGAGTTTTACACACACTCCTCTTGAGAATCTCTCTCATACATACTCACGTTCTCACATGAACACGTTCATTCACTTATTCACTGAACTGCACTCTTTTACTCACTCACTCACTCACTCACGTTCTCATTCCCCCTCTCACGCCCTCACGCACATCTTCTATCACGCCCTCACACACATTCCTTGTCACCCACTCATGCCCTTCCTCACTCACTCACATTCTAACTTACCTATATTCTCACGTCCTCACTCACACACGTTTTCACCAGCCCCTTCGATCCTTTCACACCCTCACACGCATTGTCTCCCACGCCCTCACGTTATCTTTTATTCACTCACTCACGTTCTACCTCACCTCTTCTCTCACGCCCTCACTCGCTCACGTTATTACCTCCATCCTCTATCACGCCCACACTGAACCACTAAATCAACACTCACGTTCTAGCTCATATACTCTCTATCTTCATCACTCACTCACGTACTTACCCCATCCTCTTTCACAAATTCACGCGCTCACTCACTCACTGATCCACTCACTCAATCACGTTCTCACTGACTGAATCACTAACTCACTCACTAGCGTTCTAGCTCATAATCTTTCTCAAGCCTTCACGTTCTCACTCTCCATCCTTTCACGGCCTCACCCACGCACGTTATCACACTTACTCATCCAATCACGCCCTCTCTCATTCCCTCACGTTCTTACCCCTATCCATCCCTCATTGAATCCCTAACTCACTCACTCACGTTCTAGCCCACATTCTCTATCACACCCTCACGCACTCACGCACTCACATACTCCCGTTCTCACTGACTGACTAACTCACTATCACACGCCTTCATTCCCACAAAAACTTAACTCCTGTTTAAATATAATTCTTCATTTTCAGCGCGTCTCCCACGATTCAATGTCCGGTGTGCCCATCTGCCTCCTGATCGCCTCGATTGTCCTAATTGGCCTCCTACTAGCCTGTGCCATTTTCTCCTGTTGCATATACTGGGTTATGTTGACGAAAAGACACAAAGAGGAGAAGGAGGAGAAATCAGAAGAAATGAAGACCCTTGGAGTGGAAACCGTCTGATTTACCCTCCTCTTCAACATGTAAATATATGATACTCAGCCATCAACATAATAATAAATAACTGACGGAAGTGACGGCATGTGACGGAGAGATAAGAGAGAGAGACTACGACCATGTGAGAAGGCACATGAGGGAACGGTGGAGTCATGGGCATAAATAAAGTCAGGCGGTGGTCACGTTTGTTTGGAAAGAGATATGTTTCTCAATAATTGGACGAGAGAGAGAGAGAGGGAGGGAGAGAGGGAGATAGAGAGATAGAGGGAGAGAGAGAGAGATAGAGGGAGAGATAGATAGATAGATAGATAGATAGATAGATAGATAGATAGATAGATAGATAGATAGATAGATAGATAGATAGATAGATAGATAGATAGATAGATAGATAGATAGATAGATAGATAGATAGATAGATAGATAGATAGATAGATAGATAGATAGATAGATAGATAGATAGATTAGATAGATAGATAGATAGATAGATAGATAGATAGATAGATAGATAGATAGATAGATAGATAGATAGATAGATAGATAGATAGATAGATAGATAGATAGATAGATAGATAGATAGATAGATAGATAGATAGATAGATAGATAGATAGATAGATAGATAGATAGATAGATAGATAGATAGATAGATAGATAGATAGATAGATAGATAGATAGATAGATAGATAGATAGATAGATAGATAGATAGATAGATAGATAGATAGATAGATAGATAGATAGATAGATAGATAGATAGATAGATAGATAGATAGATAGATAGATAGATAGATAGATAGATAGATAGATAGATAGATAGATAGATAGATAGATAGATAGATAGATAGATAGATAGATAGATAGATAGATAGATAGATAGATAGATAGATAGATAGATAGATAGATAGATAGATAGAGAGAGAGAGAGAGAGAGAGAGAGAGAGAGAGAGAGAGAGAGAGAAAGAAAGAGAGAGAGATAGAGGGAAAGAGAGAGAGAGAGAGAGAGAGAGAGAGAGAGGGAAAGAGAGAGAGAGAGAGAGAGAGAGAGAGAGAGAGAGAGAGAAAGAGAAAGAGAGAGAGAGAGAGAGGGAAAGAGAGAGAGAGAGAGAGAGAGAGAGAGAGAGAGAGAGAGGGAAAGAGAGAGAGAGAGATAAAGATAGAGAGAGAGAGAGATAGAGAGATAGAGAGATAAATTATAGCTTGTAGTTTACCATGAAACCGCTGTTTTCCCGTTGAAAGACAGAATGTAGTGTAGTTCAGTCGCTGGGTAGCAGTTGCAGAGGCAACCCCATTACTTTTAACCAACCATTGAAGCTATCCGAAGCAATATTCTTTCTCCCGACTTGTTTTTGTTCGTTTTTACAACAAAAACAATTTATTTAATCGAAAAATAACCGAAATTCATGAAAACCATGTTTAAAGCACTTTCAAATTGAGACATTTTCGCCCGCACGCAGCTTTTTGCGTTCTCCCATTTTCCCAGTTCCAATCATGAAATGAGGTGTTTTGTGTGTTATTCCCTATTCATATTTCTTTAATAATATTTAATTAAGTAATATAAACATTAAAAAAGCGGGGAAAATATATAAATGATGAAAAATTGACGCCCTGACTGGAATTTTGTTTTGAGGATTGATTTAGGCCGCATGCATTATTCTTTTTCATTTTTTGTATGTTTTCTTGAAAATGTTGTTAAATTTAGTTAATTTCAGGTAATGTACGCAGAGAAGACCGCCCCAGCGCAGCGTGGAGAACGCGGCGGAGCGACCGACTTGAAGGTTCGATTCTCTCTCTCTCTCTCTCTCTCTCTCTCTCTCTAACTCTCCCTTTCCAGACCGTGGTGGCCCGTGCCAAGTACTCCCTCTTCCAGCTGATCAAGGAACTCCCGCCGACGAACAGCATCCCCCTCGCTCAGGTGGACGCCTTCTACCTCCGCCAATTCGGAGTCTCCCTCACCGATGATTTCCGCGCCATCGAGCCCAACGCCCATCTCTCAGAACTGCGCAAGCATGCGAAGCTCCTGCAGCCAACCGAGAACCCCTCCGGAAATTGGCACTTTCACCTGCTGACCAAGTACCGGAAGAAGGTTTGTCCTTCCTTTTCTTGGAAATCTCGGCTTTTTGGCAACCAAAGGCATCTTGTTCCGTTTTTTAGCAACTAAGTATTTGGTAAAACAGGAGAATTGCAGGAACCCTCTGGTGATTCACCGAAGGAGAAGGGAATCGCCGAGACAGGCGTCGTCCATAAGATCGAGCACTCGGCCGGAGGAGAGACGGACCAAGAACGCTCGGCGGAAGCGAAGGTAAGATACTATGCGTCTCTCTCTCTCTCTCTCTCTCTCTCTCTCTCTCTCTCTCTCTCTCATTCTCTCTCAATTGTCCCTTTTTCCAGGCCTTCTCCGACAGCGTGAAGCAGTGCGTCGACCACCTGTCGATCAAAAACCCCGAGATCAAGGCCGTCACCTTCGCCCAGTTGGAATCCGCCTACCAGGAGAAGTACAACGCCCCTCTCAAGCAGGATTTCGACGCCTTCCAGTCCTCCGCCCCGCTGTTGGATCTCTACAAATATAGCAACGTCCTTTGTTCCGGCCAAGTAATCGACGGCAACGTGACCTTCAAGCTGCCGATCAGCTACCTCAAGAAAGCCTCCACGCTCATCCCGGAGGTTAAACGCCGGTCAAAAACCGCTCAAAACTCGCTTTTTAGGTGTTCAACGCCCGGATCGTGCAGATTCTCCAGGAGTTGGGAGGCACCGGGTCTGCCATCGATGTTGATCGCGAGTACAACAACAGATTCCGTCCGAGTCGTTGCACGAACGACAGGAAGAATGTCGGGCAGAAGGGATGGCAGAACCCTCCTCCGGGAACGGTAAGATGGCGTGGATAGGGTCCCGAAACGATTGTTTTAGTATCTGTTTGAGAAGGGGGAGCGCGGACCGGGCGTCCTCAAGCTGGCACCGGAGGTGATGCAGACGGTGGAGAAGGCGCAGGAGCCTAGCGAATCGATCAGTAAGGTAAGTAGAAATTGGCTCTTTTCCAAATTGTCTAAAATGGTTTAAAACCAGTGAATTGCAGGGATTCTCGGGAGGTTCGCAAGGTGGAGAGGGAACCGTCGAGGAAGGCGCCGGTCAGCAGATCAAGCCCGTCGATGGAGTACAGTCGATGGAGGAGTTCCTTTTCGGAGAAAAGGCGGTCAAGAAGGTACTATTTCTCTCTCTCTCTCTCTCTCTCTCTCTCTTTTGCGTATCTAACGTTCCTATCTCTGGATCTAACCTTCTTTATGTCCCTGCGTCTCTAACTATCTTCCTGTGTCTGCCTATCTACCCTTTCTATCTCTGAGTACCTACCCTTGTTCCTGTTTCTGTGTCTCTAACTATCTTCCTATCTCTGAGTCTCTAACCTTCTTTCTGCGTCTGCGTCTCCAACCGTGTTCCTATCTCTGCGTCTCTAACCTTCCTATCTCAGCATCCCTACCTGTCTCTGCATCTCTAACAGTCTTCCTCTCTGCGTTGTCCCTGCGTCTCTAACCTCCTTTCCTGTCTATGTACCTCTATCCTTCTTTCTGCCTCTGCGTCTCTAATCTTCCTATCTCTGCGTCTCTAGCCATCTTCCTGTATCTGCGTCTAGCTATCTTCCTATATCGGCGTCTACCTGTTTCTGCGTCTCTAACATTGTTCCTGTATCTGCGACTACCCTTCTTCCTGCCTTTGGGCCTCGAACTCCTTTTCGACTCTCTCTCTCTCTCTCTCTCTCTCTCTCTCTCTCTCTCTAAATCATTCCTTTCCAGACCCTGGTCGATCGCAAGGGGGACCCGGTGGTTGTGGATTTGGAGGAGGAATCGGCCCTGGCTCCCGCCGAGGACAGTAACCCTCCCCTCTCGAACAAGTGGAAGAGGCCCAGCGCCACGGCGATGGACAGTGAAGTCCCGGAGAAAAGGGATCGCCCGCTCTAATTGAAGTCTGAATCGACGGGCCACGTCTTCCGTTCCCACTGCCCCCATCTTATGTTATTTGGCCCTCGAGGCTCGAATTGTTGTCACTTTGTACTTTCGTTACGTAATAAACGCTTTGTTTATTAAACTATTTTTTTATTCATATTCTGGCCTGACTTAGAATTCAGCCAATAAATCAAAGATAGCCAATAGGCGTACATCACAGGAGTATAGGCTAATTTGGGAATCTTCGCCAAAGAGCGGGAAATCTTTGATTTTTTCACGTACAATTAAAGAAATTCCACGGAAATTGTGGTTTTCTTTAAGAAAATTAAGTCTATTCTACTAATGCGACCCAAAAAAGCGGCTTACAAAGAAATGACTTCACCTAGGTGAAATATCGAAAAAAGCAGTTTTCATCACATTTCACAACTTTTATTGCTTATTTACATTGTAAAATTCATTTTTATGTAATATTTTTATGAATTCTGACAATGAAAACCGCTACTTTCACCCCGCTGGACATTCCGGATTAGTTGGTTTTCAATGAATCCCTCCGAAATCCTTCGTTTACTCTATTTTTCACCTTTTAAATTAATTTTTTTAAAGTTACGGATTTTTACTGGGGAAATGGAAGTCTAGGCTTCTGCTGGTCGTCTCCATGGGATAATCTTTTCAGTCCACCTCTTCATCTAGATCTGGCCAATCAGAAAATACGTGGCCCTTTGTTTCTGATGATAGAATTGGGATAAAAACAACGAGACTTCTCCCTTTTCTCTACGCCCTTCAACTGAACCAATTATAATTTCACCAACATAGGCCGACAATGATGAACAAATAAGAGGCACTTGTGAAATGATAACAGTAGTAAAAATAATTTTAAATAATTTTCATTTAAAAGAAAAATGTTAATAATTGTTGATACATTCTTTGTTCTCCACATTCAGAAAATAGAGGCGCATATGGGTGGCGAGGGACGAATGAAGGAAGACGTAGCGCTTCTCGTCGAAAACTTTGAAAAGAAAGTCGTGCGTTTTTTTGCGTTTTTCGTCGTTTGGAAAGTGAATCTGAAATAGATTAGTGAGGAATGGGGCTTAGATACCTCCGTGTTTATCTGACAGATGGTTATTCCATTTTGCTCTAACTCTCCTCCTCTGTAGAAAACTGGGAATAGATCGTACTCGGCTCCTTCGGCGTCCATCCAGAGGGCTTCCACAAACTAAAAGACGCAAGAAGATTTTTCAATGTATAGGCTCGATCACCCGAGGTAAATTCGCCAAAAATAGTTTTTGTTTGGACTGATATGCTGTCCAGGCACTTCCCCAGACCCATAAATGTCATTTCTGTCAAAATTGGGAATTATCGATTTTCGGCTTTTGGTGGGCGTGGCCTAATATGTCAAATTTATGTCTCCGTTCAACGTGGGCCAAATTTTAAACTGGACGAGTCCATCGATTGGAAATTTAATTCTAAGAAACATTGTAAATAGACAAAACATTGATTGTCAGGGTCTCAAGCGAGTTAGACCCTCCGAAAGACAAAAAAGTTAAGATTTTTTCACTCAAACAAAATTTACTTTCAAAAACGGAATTGTGTATCTGGGATTTCTTGATATGTTGTAGAGCGTTCAATTCTGATCAAAATAAAACCTTAAGATCATAAATCGAGGAGGCCCCCGGTATACTTTGATAGCAAACAATCCGCCACAAGGTGGTATTTTGATCAGGCTATCTTTCAAATTCACGATCTAAAAAATAAATTTCCGTTCAAAATGCCTGAGATCCACTTGTAAATTTTTATAAATTATAATAACAATATATATAGCAATTTCAGTAAGTTCTGATGCAAAAACTTTTTTTCGGATAAAATTCAGTTAAATTTTTTGCAAACGTCACCTAATTTCAGAGTTTTGGGTGTCTAAAGCTATCTGGGGCCCCCTAAATTTTTGATCTTAAGGTTTTATTTTGTTCAGAAATTGATTCTTTACAACTTATCAAAAAATCCCAGATACACAATTCCAATTTTAATTTTAAATAATTTTTTTAGTGAACTTTTGAGTCGTTAAGTGAAAATAATTGGATATATCTGGTTTCCTGACTGAGATATCAACGTTAACTGAGTTAACAAAAAATGCTCAAAATGTAATTTGGATTCGAACGATATATCACATGACCCTTGAAAATCGAGTTCCGCGAAGCTACAGTAACCCGCACGCCGCGCCGCGTCAAAATTTGAAATTAAGATTTTCCGATTTAGTGTCTCAAGAAAAGTTCAGAAAAGTTCAAAGCAGTTAATTTATCAAAAAAATGGAAATTAAATATTTAAGAAAACATACCGTTTTCCGAAGAACATTTTTCAAAAAGTAAATAAGATCTATGTGAACCACAGTTTTGTCGACGTAGTGACCATCTTCAAGATTGTTTTTATAAACAGACACATGAATTAAATACCAATCATTACGGAAGCTTTAGACATTCCTGCTTCAGCTCCGATGGCAAAGGGGAAAAACGATCCAATTTGCTTGAAAATTTTCTCGTTGATTTCAATAATTGGATCTGCGCCGAAAAACTCCACTTTTTCTTTAGTCCGGTTCTTGAAAAAATAAATTTTAAAATAAATAAATTTTAAAGCGAACCTTTAGCAGAATTTCTGCGATGGTGTCCCCTCCGACTCCAAGAGTTACTAGTGTCATATTTTGTGTAGCCTTAACTTAACTATGCATTCATGAAGAAATTGACCTACATTCTTGGGAAATACGTGGTATTTGATTTCACCGCCGTTTTGTAAACCTTCCAACTGAAGTTCCATTTCAAATACTTTGCGACAATTGTCCAGAATAGCTGGGAAAAGAGACCACAACTAGAAAGAGTTTTGGAGAATTCCTTTCTTTTCTTTTTACCTTTTTAGACTGCCCGCGAAGAGGACTCATCTGAGGCAACATGCAATTGCTCCAATTTGCAAGAAGGGTATCAAACTTCTAAAATGGAAAAAGTTTGGAGCTATCCTGGATTAGCGGTCCTTAAAAATTATAGCGGTCTTTACGACTATAGCGGTCTTTAAAACCATATAGCGGTCCTTAAAAATTACAGCGGTCCTTAAAAAAAATAAAAATTAAAAAAAAATAAAAATTTAAAAAAATTTTTTTAAAATTATATTTTATGTTTGCAACACTTTCAGTAGATTTTCCCTCTTTCTTGTCCTTTGATGTCTCTCTCTTTCTCTTTCTCTCTCTCTCTCTCTCTCTCTCTGTCTCTCTCTCTCTCTCTCTAACAAAACATATATGGGAAGGATGTGTTTCATTTCTTGGATTAGAAAAGAAGACTAGGAGAAGATGGGCGAAGAAACGAACGAAAACATTGCAAACATAAAATATAATAAAAATAATTTAAAAAAAATTGTTTTGTTTAATTTTTTTAAAGAAATTTTTTTTAAGTACCGCTATAATTTTTAAGGACCACTGTAATTTTTAAGGACCGCTATATGGTTTTAAGGACCGCTATATGGTTTTAAGGACCGCTATAGTCGTAAGGACCACTGTAATTTTTATGGACCGCTAATCCAGGATAGAGCCAAAAGTTTTGTGAGAAAAAAGAAGAACTCACTATCCTGGCAGCACTGGGAGATTCCGAAGTAACTCCTGTATAAGTGGAGATAATTGAAGCGGGGGATAAAAGGCACACAAGGGCCGCAAGGAAGAGAAAAAGAAGCAACTGAAGTGATAAGAATTAAAAAAAAAAGTTGGTAAACAAACTATGTGGAGAGCCTTCGTTTGGATGACCATTCCGGACGACGACTGGGGAGACAATGACAAGTGGCAATGACTGTGTCATTGGTATGCAAATTACTTGAATTATTCTGAGGGCAGTGGTTAATTACTAATTAAGATTATTATGCGAGAAAAAGTTTGGCTGAAACTCCTTTTAAATGTTGATTTGGACCGAAACAACCCAGAAATTCACCTTATTTTGCCAGTTTGTCCCTTAAGGTCCTTAAGGAACCCTTAAGGCCTAAACTGGATAACTCGGTTGATTCCTAACCGAAAATAATTTTGAGGTGGTAATCAATAGGATTTGGACCCAAAAACCCGGAATTTTACCTAAAATCTTTGCAGTTTTTCCTTAAGGTCCTTAAAAAACCCCTAAGGCCTAAACTCCATAACTCGGTTCATCCCTAACCTCAAATAGTTTTATGGGCGGCAATCGATAGGCTTTGGACCCAAACAACCCATAAATTCACCTTGTTTTGCCAGATTTTCCTCTAAGGTCTTTAAGGAATCCTCAAGGCTTTAACTTCATAACTCGGTCCATTTCTGACCGAAAATAGTTTTTGTGGGGCCAATCGAGAGGATTTGGATCCAAAGAACCCAGAATTTCCCTTTAATTCTTTACCAGTTCTTCCCTTAAGGTTCTTAAGGAGGTTCTTAAGGAAATCTTAAGGCCTAAATTCCATAACTCGGCTCA
This sequence comes from Oscheius sp. G VE-2021, assembly GCA_022343465.1. Classification (NCBI taxonomy): domain Eukaryota; kingdom Metazoa; phylum Nematoda; class Chromadorea; order Rhabditida; family Rhabditidae; genus Oscheius; species Oscheius sp. G VE-2021. The sequence continues at coordinate 4,331,916 of JAJQXH010000030.1, read as the reverse complement.
TCCTTAACCGAAAATAGTTTCGAGGGTCAAAAACGATAACTTGTCCTTTTCAAGTGAACTTTGAAGGATTTCTTCTTAACTTTTGAAAATATATTAAAAATAAACTCTCTCTCCCTCTCTCTCTCTCTCTCTCTCTCTCTCTCTCTCTCTTTCTCTTTCTCTTCCACTCTTACGCTCCCTCTCTCTCCTTCTCTCTCTCTCCCTCTCTCTCTCCCTCTCTCTCTCCCTCTCTCTCCTTCTCTCTCCCTCTCTCTCTCTCTCACTCTCTCTCTCTCTCTCTCTCTCTCTCTCCCTCTCTCTCTTTTTCTCTCTCTCTCTTTCTCTCTCTTTCTCTCTCTCTTTCCCCTCTCTCTCTATATCTATTCAGAACAACGAAATAATCGCATTCGCTCTTCAAGACGTGGTCTACCGTAAGAAAGAGGATGACCCCCTTCCTCGCATCGACCTTCCTATTTACAATCCCTGTTATCCCATAAGCGCCATTGGTAACCCCCGAATCACCCTAACACCTCATTCCTTAGCAGATATCCTCGGCTACGGGGAAAAGCGTCTCTTCGATATCCTACGTTGACAGATTCCTCCACCACGAAGTGACCTATGTAGCCTCCTCTCACCAAAGAAAGGGCATCTCTAGCGCCATCCTTCGTGCCATCTGCCGGTTGACTCTGGTAAAACCTCAATTTTGGAATTACGGTAGTTTTCTGCAGAATGAGGCTGTGAAGATGGGATTTCGCTATATTGTGGGGATTGTCACTTCGAAGGCAAATTTGAGAAATGCGAGGAAGATGCATTTGAAGTTGCACGAGAAGGTTCCCAAGGAGGTCTACAAGGGGGTGAGGGAGGGAGAGAGAGAGAGAGAGAGAGTAAAAAGAGAATTCAGTTAGATGGAAAGCCCTTGGAACTTCTGCCGGGAGAGGATACGGCCACCCTGGTCTCTATGGATATGGTGGAGGCTGTGGAGAAGAAGCTCTTCGTTTAGAAACAAGCCGTCATAGAAGTAGATAAATGCTAGAGACGCAGAACAGAAGTAGAACTAGGTAGTTAGAGACGCAGAGTTCTCTCTGTTTATGCTTCTCTGTCTCTCTCTCTCTCTCTCTATCCCTTATTCCAAACTAAATTTAAAATTGAATTGTTTATCACATCAAGGGAAAAGAGGAAAAATGTAATTTCCATAAGTCAGGTGGAATAGAGAGGGTGTTTGAAGATCTAAGGCGTATTGAGAAACTTCGTATGTTCCCTAAGAGAGCGTTTAAAGCGCTCCAAGTGGAGTACCCAGTCGCACTTGGAGATAAGTCACAGATCAATCGGTGGTTGATATGGGGTCCGGGCGCCAATTGGGGCAGATCACAACTGTTGAGGGATATGGTTCAAGAGCCAAGTCTTCTGAAGAAGGCTTCAGATGTCTGAAAAAGAGAAAGTAAGTTAGAGAGAGAGAGAGAGAGAAATAAACTACTGTAGTCTACTCACTTAAGACTCACATGGCTCGACCGGACATGTCATGTTGGTTAGATCATTGATGAGTTGGTGGACACTTCGTTCCTAAAGTTACGGTAGGTAGGTCAAATTGGGGTACTGTACCTGGTGGACGGGGTTGTAGATCTGATCAAAAGTCAAGTCTTTCTTCTTTGGGTTACGTTCAGCTTCTGCTGCGTCTTTGCGCATCTCTTCCATCCACTTACGGGCCTGTTCGATGATGGCGTGGCGTTTTAGCCAAAAGTGGCGTTGGATGACTTTCTGGAAAGGAGGCATTGGTCTCCGTCTGTCTGTTTCTCTCTCTCTCTCTCTCTCTCTCTCTCTCTCTGTGTATCTTTCCTATCTCTGCGTCTCTAACCTTCCTATCTCTGCGTCTGTAACCTTCCCATCTCTGCGTCTCTATCCTTCTTCTTTCCGTCTCTGCGTCTCTAACTTTCTTTCTGTCTCTGCGTCTCTACCCTTCTTTCTGCTTGAGTCTCGAATCTTCCTATATCTGCGTCTTTACCCTTCCTTCTGTCTCTGTGTCTCTAACCTTCATCTCTCTGCGTCTCTAACCTTCCTCTATCTGCGTCTCTACCCTTCCTATCTCTGCGTCTCTACCCTTCTTTTTGTCTCTGCGTCTCTAACCTTCCTATCTCTACATCACTAACCGTTCTATCTCTGCGTCTCTACCCTTTCTTCTGTCTCTGCGTCTCTAACCTTTCTATCTCTGCGTCTCTACCCTTCTTTCTGTCTGCGTCTCTAACCTTTCTATCTCTGCGTCTCTAACTATCTTGTGGTCTCTGCGTCTCTAACTTTCTTTCTGTCTCTGCGTCTCTACCCTTCTTTCTGCTTGAGTCTCGAATCTTCCTATATCTGCGTCTTTACCCTTCCTTCTGTCTCTGTGTCTCTAACCTTCATCTCTCTGCGTCTCTAACCTTCCTCTATCTGCGTCTCTACCCTTCCTATCTCTGCGTCTCTACCCTTCTTTTTGTCTCTGCGTCTCTAACCTTCCTATCTCTACATCACTAACCGTTCTATCTCTGCGTCTCTACCCTTTCTTCTGTCTCTGCGTCTCTAACCTTTCTATCTCTGCGTCTCTACCCTTCTTTCTGTCTGCGTCTCTAACCTTTCTATCTCTGCGTCTCTAACTATCTTGTGGTCTCTGCGTCTCTAACTATCTTCTGGTCACTACGTCTCTAACCTTCCTATTTCTGCGTCTATTACCTTCTTACTGTCTCTGCGTCTTTAATCTTCCTATCTCAGCGTCTCTACCCTTCGTTATGCTTCTGCGTCTCTAACCTTCCTATCTCGGCGTCTCTAACTATCTTGTGGTCTCTGCGTCTGCAACCTTCCTATCTCTGCGTCTCGACCCTTCTTTCTGTCTCTGCGTCTCTAACAATCTTCATATCTGCGCCTCTGTGCCTCTAACTCCCTTCTTTACAACTCTCTATATCTCTTTCTCTCTCTCCCTCCCTCTCTCTTCTCTCTTTCTCTCTCTCTTCTCTCTCTCCCTCTCTCCCTCTCTCCCCCTCTCCCAACCTTAAAATGCTCCGGCGGATTCTTCAACTGATCCCTAATCGCATAATTCAAAGTGGCATGTTCAATCTGCAGATTGTACTTCCTCGAATAGTCGTCTCCCTTCTCCGTTCCCTGATACTTCTCAAATCCAGGCTCATTGAAATAAGGATCCTTCACAAATATCAATCCCTAAAATTAAGGCCTTAAACTTAAAACAACCCTAAATTTACCTGGATGCTTACAAGGACCTGCATCAAAGAGCAATAGGGGGTCCATTTCTCCTCCGGGCGTCCCTCCCATGTGCCAAGAATCGACAGACAAATCTTTCCGTCATTATAGAGGTTCGGATTGAAGCGGACATTTCCGGAACCAGTGGTCAAGAAGGCACATTTGGGTGGGGCGTAGGGGTAGCTTTGAGGAAAGAAGACATCAAACTCGAAGAGGCCATTGGCGTAAGGAGTGTCGTCAGGGCCGGAGATCAAGACCTAAATGATTTAATATACTTAAGGTTTAAGGTAAAGGATCATAAGGTCAGTTCCGTTAAGCTAAACCTTAGGGTTACTTAGGTACTGAGTTAAGGTACTTAAGTACTAAGGCTATGTTTAGGTAAAGGTACTTAAGTTAGGTAAACTTTTGAGTCATTAATTTAAGAACGTGAATACCGTAAATAACTTAAGGTACTTAGGTTTAAGGTTAAGAAACATAAGGTTAGGTTACTAAAGAGATTCTTAAGTAAACCTTAGGGAGCGTAAGGCTTAAACAACATAAAGTACTGAGGGTCAAGGTTAAGGATCATAGAGTTATCTAGACGTTAAAGTCTAAGGTTAAGGTGTGTAGGGTTAGGTACCTAAAGAAGTACTAAAAATAAGGGTTAAAGCTAAGAAACGCCTGTTTGCTCTAAACGTTAAGTGAATAAGGTGTAGTGTTAAGTCAGCAAAAAGTTAAGGTGTTAAGGTCATTTTAAGGTAAACCCTAAGAACTTAGGGTAAAAATTAAAGTACCTTCATAATATCACAGCGGCTTTCATCCACACAGACGAAAATGCTATTACTAGCATTGAGAGGTAGAGCGTTGGGCATTGAAGCGAGTTCCTGGAAATACAGGGTAATTTTGGGTTACCGTATATTTTTTAAATGATATTTTTTATCTATTTGTGTAATTATAACATAATTCGGGTAAAATGTCACCGGCGGGGATCGAACCCGCGTTGTTTTCCTCGCGCGCTCGGAATTGCACTGCGCCATTGCTCCCATTCAATAAAATCAGGATTAAAAGCCTTTTTGTGTATTTTTATTTGTCTTTACGGCTTTAAGTTTTAAACTAACCTTAGCTATCCTCTTAGTGCGTTCCCTAAGCGTCGGAACAAAGGGGTTAGTATTGCGAATCTCCTTCTTGAAGGTATACGGTATGGCCAATTTACCGTAATCTCCGAAGAACCTAAAAAAATAGAATTATTTTGTATCTCATTTAAAATCAATTAAATATATTTAAAATTGATTACGGTACCTGGCGGTCTGCATCTGAAGGTGCTTTAGAGCCTTTCCGTAGAGGAGGGAGACATCAGCAGGGGGTTCCTGGCGAGCTTCGTCGTTTTGAAGGCTCTGGAAATTGAAAACGTTAAAATATGCTTTGAAACATTTTTAAATATTGATAATTTAGTTTGAAAAATTGATAAAAAAATTGTCACCGAGGGGGATCGAACCCTCGACCATTTTCTTGACACTGGGGGTAACCCACTCGGCCATGGGGACAAAAACAAAAAAATTGCAATTTCCTACCTCCAAGGCTTTTCTGGTGAGAGAGACTTCGCTTTGAGTAGCACGGGGCCTGGCGTTTGAGGCGGTGCGAATTCTTTCCTCGGCTGGGAGGTCACTTTCGTACTCTCTGGCAGCCGTGAGGACCTCCTGGAAAAATGGGTTTCACACGTTCTCACGGTGACACGGTGACACGGCCTCTCTCTCTCTCTCTCTCTCTCAACCTACCATTGAATGAGTATCAATCCTATTAATGAATTCCATCAGTCTAAAGTCAGGTGATCCCATTTGACTCTTCCAAGTCGTGGCGAAAACCATCATAGTCTCCCGGAATTTTGGAACCAGCTCCTTAGCCACGGACTTAGCTCCAGGGAAGCAAGGCTTCACCAGGTAGGGGATCAAAGAAGGGGTGGCGGACATCACAGAAGCTATCTCCATTAGGGCCTTAAAGTGTAAAGTGGAAAGGTCGTTGGGTTAAATGTACCTGGAAGAGTTCCATGTGCTCGGTGACGTCGAGGACACTGTCGTTCTTCAGGTGGTATTCGAGTAGGGGGACCACTACGCTGTCACCTGAAAGTTGTGGGATGTCCTCACGTTCTCACGTTCTCACGTTCCCACGTTCACTCTCTCTCTCTCTCTCTTACCAATCATCTGAGCAACTTGAGAAGTCAAATGTTCCATCTGTGTTCCCCGAATATAGGCAATCAGCGTATTCAACAGCCAAGTCAAATTCTCCTCTCTTGCCAATCTCTCCTCCACCTGAATCTCCTCATTTTCTCTTTTCCCTACAAAACCAACCGTTCGTTCCATGTCCCATTTGGACCTGGTCGACCCGTGACCGTAACCCACTCCTCGTTGAGCTGTAGACGATGAATTTCTCCTACTTTGCCTTCTTTTTCTATCGGCTGAACCGCTCCTATGGGTCTCGACACTCGCAAGACTGGAGATCAGATCGCAGAGGGTTTGAAGCACGCCGGTGTCGAACATAACTGTCTTCTCTTCCACTGACGCATCGCTGATGAGACTGAAAACTCAAAAATTAGTAAAATCCGAGAAAAACGCAAAAACTGCATTCAGAATTACAAAAGCAAAAGAAATGACACCAACGGGGATCGAACCCAAAACCTATTGATCAGTAGGCGGCAATGCTAACCACTACACTACCGTGGCGTTGTTGCCTACCCGCGTGCGGCGCGCCTTTAAACCCCCGCCGCCGAGATTTCCTTACTTTCTTTTTGTATCCTAAAATTCATATGTTTACAATCCCCTCCCCTCGAAAATGTCACGTTGGGGAATTCCAACAACATGCCTTCCTTTTGACGTAATTACAGTGATTCAATGCGTGATTATGCGGTTCTCGTGAGGCGAAAAATGACGTACGCAGAAATGCGTAGAAGGCCGGTAGTTTGTGCAATAATCACGGCCTTTTGTTTGGCTGTGGCGTTTTGTATTCGAAGGGTTTACTCAAGTGGGAAATTAGGGCCGGCGAGCGTCAAAATGGATAATTTGTTTGTTTTTGAGCTCATTTCGCGCCAAATTTTGTACCAATCGATAATTTTAATATTTTAATTTAAATTTTTTTAATAATTGAAATAAGATTTGATTTCCTTTTTAACTACCATATTTTCTTATTTTCCACCGATTTTTGAGAAAATCGCGCTATCCTGGCGCGACGCGCGGGGCGGCGCGCCAAATGTAGGTAGACAATCGCAGTTCTTTCGATTTATATTCATATCTAAATTGAATTCATAAATAAAATTACTGAAAATATGATTTCCCTTCTTATTTAGCTGTTTTCCCTGCCACGCGGCTCGTTTCTTGTTTCGCGTGACCCAATCAACGCCGATTATGACTGCGTCCGAGCAAAGGTGCAATAAAGAACCCGTGCCACCCCCGTAAATGAGTTATTTGAATGGGGGAAAACAATCAAGTATCAGAGAGAGAGAGAGAGAGAGAGAGAGAGAGAGAGAGAGAGAGAGAAACCAACCGTTGTGCTTTGAGCATATGGGCCATTTTCAGTGGCTTCTCCGCCAGATAGGCAGCTATTCTCTCAGAAAGAGAGGCCGCCTCATCCGGCTCCGGTGAGGAAGAGGAGGAAGACGCCGATCCCATCGCAGCCACCCGTCGCAGAATACCACAGCCCCAGCCACCCGCAGCACTTCCTGCACCTGAAAAAATACTTTATTTAATCTTAAAAATCAATTTCAACATGTAAAATTACTTTACAAACTCTGTTTTTGCTTATAAATTCACTCAAATTGAATAATGAGGGGGGGTCCCGCGAGCAGGGGCGCCCCTAGAGTCTAAGGGGGGCGCCGCAACACAGAAATCGAATCGATTGCGGTTTGTTTTTGTTTTCCCCAAAAACTTTTATGCCTGAATCATTTAGTTTTCCATGTTTGCGGGGAAAACACGAAATGAAGGAATCCAGCTGTCGCGATGACGAATGAGGGGGAGGCAGTCAGGAGAATGAGAGAAATCACATGGAAAAAGAGAGTGGCTTTGAAAACAGGAAATTGAGATTGATTTCTCTTTCTCTCTCTCTCTCTCTCTCTCTCTCTCACTCTCTCTCACTCACTCACTCACTCACTCACTCACTCAATCACTCTCACACACACAGTTTCTGTCTCTGTCTCTGTCTGTCTCTCTCCCTCTCTCTCTCTCTCTCTCTCTCTTTCTCTCTCTAGCTATGGCCTGGCTCTTCAAAGTCCCCCATTTCGAAAAGGAAAAGTTCCCTAGATTTCAAAGAATTCAGCTAAAAACAATGATTTCCCTGTGTTGCCAGGCGACCGTCCAACTACAGTAACCCAGGCAAATGACTTGTAATTACCAAGCCTTTGTGACAATGTTGAAAGTACGATTCGAAAAGGCAAGAAAACATTTACTTTCCGGGTGTTCTAGAATCGACTTTTACGGGAGAATGTCACTTTTTGAAAGGGCTGTTTTCCAGGAACTTTATAGATTCTGTGAGAACGGGGTATTTTAAAATACTGAGAAAAGTAGGTTTGGAGGGAAACCTACTAGCTCTCGCGGCCGCGTGTTTGGCGTGTCGTTTGTGGTGGTGGATGTCGCGGCGGCACAGACAACGCCGGAACGCCTGCACGATGACAGCCGCGCAGCCGGCTGACTCCGGCGCTGAGACGGAAATCGTGGACGACGCCTGAAAAAGAAGCATAAATGAGTTTTTAAAGCAGTTTAAAGGTTTTCAGAGGCTGATTTTAGTTTACATTTGAATTATGAGAAAGAATGGAGCGGGAATGAGTGTGTGTGTGTGTGTGTGTGTGTGAGAGAGAGAGAGCGTGAGCTCGTGAGTGAGTGTGTGAATGAGTGAGTAGATGAGTGGATTGAGAGAGTGAGTCAGTCCATCAGTGAGAACGGGAATCTGTGGATGAGTGAGAGCGTGAGTATGTGATGCGTGGACACGTGAAAGAGTGAGAAAGTGAGTCGGCAAGATTGTAAATGAACGTGCGTGAGTGAGAGCGTGAGATTGTGAGTGAGTGAATAAGAGCGTGAGTACGTGTGAAAGTGATCTGGAGAGATAAACGTGAGATTGCGAAAGCTTGAACGATCAAGTGAGTGAGTGAAAAAGATCGTGAGGTCGTGAGTGAGATCGTGAGTGAGTGATAACGTGAGATCGTAAAATCAGGAGTGAGATTGTGAGTGAGTGAGGGAGTGAGAGCGTGAGTGAATTAATGAAAGCGTGAGTAAGTGGTTCAGTAAAGTGAGTGAGGGAGTGAGTGAGAACGTGAGATCGTGACTGCATAAGTGAGTGAGCAACTCATTGAATGAGGGAGTGAGTGAATGACTTCATGAGTGTGTGAGCACGTGAGTACGTGAGATAATGAGTTTTAGAAGGGGAAAAGAGAACATTGAGTTTACTTTTGAGAACCTAAACTTCCTCAATCCCCCATTTTCATTACCAAGAACAATTTCGAAAGGAAATTGGCTTCAAACTTTCCCCCAACCATCGAAAATTACTTCTACTTGTCCTTTAAAAACAGAAAAACAGCAAGTACATTCTCAATAATTATTTAGCATGCCCTTTTATATAGGAATTTATATAAATTGGAAATTACCAGGAATATCTAATTTAAGAAAAGTAATACTGGTCGGGTTGGACAATAGCTTTTGAAGAAAGGCGTATTTGTACCCTTCATGTCGTTGTAGTCACATTTTCCAGCCGTAAAGCTACAAAAAACAAGCGGTTTGGGTGGTTTTAGGTGGGATCCGATCACGCGATGCTTTAGGAGATGGGTTTCTGAGAAGACTTATCTTCTCAGATTATACAACTATTTATAGAAATTGGTGAGGGGGAATAAAATGTGGAAACAACAAGTTCGTTTGGGATGCTGACGAAGAATCAAAGGTAGGATGCGTAAGCGATGGTCAAAAGACGGCGGCGCGTTCACGCCTATTGCGACCATATGGCGCAATGGCAATCATTTTGCCTGTTGCGCGGAAGGTCCCAGGTTCGAGTCCCGTCGGTGTTTAATCTTTTGCTTTTAATGTATATAACTTGTTTTTATTATAGGTTAAATCAGAATTGCCTTTCTGAATCTAATTGAATATATTTCTGCTGTCCTAGATCTTTGGTTCACCAATATGAAAATTACATTTTTACATTACAATTTATGAAAAAAATAGAAAAATTAGAAAATGATCAAAGAGAACTGTTCGCCTAAGCAGGAAATTTTTCTATGACGAAAAATGAAATCTTTTCTGTTCTTTTTAGATTTTCCTTTTTCAATCCCTCAAATTGTGTTGTTTTCAAAAGAGAAATCCCAGGCAAATTATCCTATTTTCCACAAAAACGGTGATCACTGAGCTCTTCCCCTAGAAAATCACTGTTTTCAATGGCTTCCTCTCGGAAACCTCAAAATTTGGCGTTCTAGTGATTAGCAATTGACGGACACGGGTTCATAGAGCGTGCGTAGGGCGGAGGTCAACTTGCCCCAGTGGTCAAGTGGTTAGTGAAAGGGCGCGGCACGCAGAGATCTCTGGTTCGATCCCTCGCGGTGACATTAGTTTCAAAATGCATGGAAAGTTTGAAAACAAGGTGTTGACGTAATGCTTTGAAATGAAAATTGTTTTGTCAATGGGGAACTGGGTACATTAGGGAGACTATCCGCCGCGACGGGGGCTGTTGTTGTTTTGCGTGTATGCGGATGCCTTCAAAAACAAAGACGACAGCCGAGCGCCGTTTATGCATCTGGAATTGATTACGAGCCACCACGACAAAAGAGAAGAGGGAGGGGAGACGGGGAGAAACGGAAAAACAGGCGTTCCACCTGCGAGAAACAGTCGCCGGGCCAGAAAACAATCTCGCTAGTCGCGAGAGAAAACCTCAAAACAAAGCGCTGAAACAGTGGGAATATTTTCCTTCGGGGGGAGGGGGGGGGTATTCGAAAGTATTTATGGTCAAATCGTAAATACCTCCCCTACTGGGAACTGACGTGGGAAGAGAAAGGCCGCCGGCATTTCTCACGACGCAACGGATTAGAAGGAGCACAGAAAACGACTCCGCTCTGCAGGGCTTGATTTTAAGCCTTTGTGTGGGAAAATGAAATGAGAGAGTTTTATTTTGGGATTAGTACGCAATTCCAACTATTTTTGCAGTTGAGTACAATAGTTCTGCAGCAAACGCTCTAAATTTGCCACACCCCTCCAATGTTTCAATCAGGGCATTTAAAACGCAATTTTGTTTTTGAAAAAATTCATTACTACAGAAAAATCATCTGCTTTTTGTTTAAAATTTACGTTTTTGCCACATCACTCCACTGTTCCAATAGACCCCTATCATTATATGCGATTGACTTTTATCATCGCGAACGGTACGCGAAGATAAATTAGTTTTTGTCATGGTACTCCAAAAGTTTTTTGTCATATCACTTCAATGTTTCATTACGGACACTTAACACTTCGTTTGTTTTCGTTATTCGAGTTCACGATTGTTGGAGTTTCAAATTAGAAATACTGGTTTTTTATCACATGATTAATGAAACTTTAAAAAATTAAAGCAAAGTAACTATTAAAAGTCTAAGTCAAAAGTAACCAAGCTTCAAAAACTGATTTTGAGTACAAAAGTTTCAAAAACCCAATTGGTTTTCCAATTTTTAAAAATGGCTCATTGAAGTGTTAGTAGGTTCACTGTAAGTACAATTAATATGTTACACTTTCTTTTTTTTAAGTATTTCAATTAGCCGAAAACACCACGAAATGACAAAATGGTGATATTATACTTTGGCGGCATAATGCAAAGCTTTTTGCTTAGCAGGAACACCGAAAATTTACTTTTCATTCATCTAGAAATTGTTGAGACAGGGCAAAACACCTGTTAAGGAGCGAGGACAAGGGATAGAATCACATGCTGACAACAATTACCGTTGACGCACCAGGCATGTGAATCTCGAAATCAGAGGTTTGAGATATTCGAGAGGAGAAAACAATTTCTTTTGCAGAGTGTTACTCACTCCTTGCACTTATCGAGGACAAAGTGCGGTTTGACAAGTGCCAATCATAACTTTTTTTCAATCCGCACTTGCGAAAAGAAGTGCTTATTCAGACAATGAAGAGGCGTGCATGACGGTAATTGTCAAGAACAGAGGAGCCAATCAAGCAAGTCTTGCACTAGGCACGTAAAGGGATGATCTTGTGGATGAACGACACAAAAGATTATGAAGGAGGGGCTAGGATTATGGAAAGGTTGAATAACGTTTGTTGGGTGGGTCGGACGGGTTGGACTGTAAACATTGCGTTTGAACAGATTAAATCGTCATTATGACAACAGTCTTTGAATGCCAAGATTTTTGGCGAAAGTTGAAAAATAACATTGCACCGGTATTGTTGAAGGTACTGCAACACTTACTAGCGTTTGTTCCTGGTAAAATTGCCGAAACATCAATGATCATGTGGCATTTTCTTCCTTACTTCGAAGTGCATTTGTTCTCCAAATGACGACAACAATTCCAAATGCTGGTAGCATCAACAATTAGTGCAACATTATTTCAGTTCGGAATGAAGATGATAACATCGTCATATTTAGCTACATGTCCTTTATGCCGTACACACCAACATACAGGATGAGATAGTGCATCGACCGGAAAATGAACTTTCGTCGATGCTGCAAACGCTAGTCTCCTACAAATCACTTGAACATTTTTACGACGATACAATTTAACTTAAATGATAAAGCAAACTAAACGAAAGAGTCGTTGTTTGGCCGGTGCCGGCATGTATTTGCCACATGCGCCCACTTTCCCGCAACCACGGCCCCGAAATTGCCATCCACTCAAGGTGAATACGGAGTAAGCGGCTTCTGGTTGCCGAAGGTGTACACATGTTTACGGAGCGGATTCGATAAGGGAAATGGAAACGGCTTCCCACAAGAAAAGGACACCAAGTTCATCGCTGTCAAAGAAAACATGCCCTTGATGTAAGCGGATCACATAACGCAACCTTTTCACAAAGGTGGGACAAGGAACTAAGGAAATTTTCACGCCTCCGTTATAAATTAGGTTGGGGAAACGTATGGCCACTATGCATACGTCAATAGACTTGTCTCATCGACAATGAATAAGCACATAAGACGACCTAGTACATGCGGTGATCACAAAACAGGAGATGTTCCGAATGCGTTGCGCCCTTTCAAAGTGCGGTAGAGCAGAGATGCTGCTCAATGATGACGAGGGTAATCGAACGGAAGCTTTTATAGATTTATGTCACCGCGCTAGATTAAGCCTGGAAGGAGTTGGGCAGTGAACATCTTTCTTTTTCAAGGGCTTCTCCTTTGCGGCCAATTTCCGGAGAAGTGATGTAATATCCGGCACGTAATTTCCTGCCAAGGTGGGCAATAGTACACTAATTAAACAAGATAAATAGAGTTGTTTGTTTTTCCTTTAACAAACTGGGGATTTCTAAAAGTGACACGCCAAAAATGGTCCCGCCGCGATATCCTCTGGCACCTTACCAGTTTTCAAATAAATTCTGCGCTTTAAATTTGTATTCCTAAAATTGTTGTTTTTTGTTTGTTTCTTGTATTTTTTATTTCTGGCATATTGTTTTAATTTCAGGAGTTATTTGAAATTTCTTTGCGGCCTATATCTGCGACAAAGATTTTACGAGGTTCACTGTCGGCTTTGATTGAAGGTTGGTTAATTTAATTTATCTGTTTAAAAACCAGATCTGAAATTTGTTTATTTGGATTAGAAACGGGTTTTTAGTTTAACGCAGCAAAGTAATCGAAACTGATGGCATACTTTGGTTGCGAAAGATTTTGGATTAGTTGATTGAAAAGCGCTTCGAGTTTTATTTTCGGTTTGCTTGCTACTTTGAGTTAATTAAAATTTAATTTTGTGATCTTCTTGTAACCAACTGTGCTCACCAAGCGTAAAACACGAAACGATGTTAGGACTTTGCTCAGAACACCCTAGGTGGCTTGTTTATTACCGCCTGTTTTTGTTTTTCACGCATGATGAAAGAGATGTTTTAGCTGCGATTTCTGGTTGACGAAGGCTTTTGGTGTCCAGCAATCCAGAAAACACAGGTGCCTTCTATATACGGAAACTCACGTTTGTTGGAAAAATTGAAGGAGTAAACATGTAGAAGTCGTAATGGGGGAGCTTCAGCGGAAATTTTCTGAGTAGGCAGTATGTTCGCCTAATGGGCTGCGGAAATGTTTTAACAAAGGGTGACTAATAATTGAAATGAATCATCCTAATCGAAACGAGCACAAAGTAGCTTCTTTTAAAAGGGAAACATTTTGTGTTTATTAAAAAGGGAGCTTGCAAGTTAACGAAAAAAAGATTGAAACTGCCGATGTACCGCCCTCTGAAGCTTGAAGATATGTTTTGAAGACATGTGAATTGAAGTGATTGGGGTTCTTTCAGTAATTGTGGATTACGACAGCCAATTAGAAGACTTTCTGCCCCTAAAGAGCAAGACGCTCAGTGAAACAGCAATCAACGGTAATTATGTGGATGAGAAAGTTCAATGAATGGAATGAACCACGGGAAATGCATTATAATTAGATTAAGAGAATGAGAAATATTGAGTGTGCCTAATGACAACATTTACTTTAGCAAAAGTTGTTTCGGTGTGTGTGTATATGTGTGTTGTTGTTGTTGTTGTTGTTATTGTTAATGTTAATTTAGGTTTCAAAGTATGGGCGCGGGTATATCACAACATTTTGTTCGTCTCACCATGATCACGTCGCGGTAGTGTCGCTCCCGTTGCAATGAAACGAATGCCTGTTCGGTGCCCAAAATTCCACGGATTAACCAATTTCTCAAAATGCGTAATCCTGTTTTCCAAAACCGAAAAGCCACCGCCTCGACGTGATGAAAGCTATTTCGTCTGTAGCAGAGAAGAATATTTGTATACGACTAGACGGCTGGAATTCAACGCAAAGGGCGCGTTGGCGAGGCGGAAGAGATGGCGAAAACAGCGGTGAAGACAAATTGAATAATCTGCTAATTGGAGTCTTTCTCTTAGTTCGTCGAACGTTTGCTGTTGATGACAACATTTGGACCGTGTGGGCAGATAAAACGTTCTAATGAGTGCCTTGTTGCAGGAGCAATGTACCACTTAATGGGTAGGAGTCACGAGACGACAATTTCTACGCAGTCAAGTAAAACGAAACGAAACGTTTCATGGGGGGATCGTTAACAACCCCAAAGACTAATTAACAACGCCATAAAATAAAAATTTTAAGCTCTGTTTTTGGTGAATTTGGCGTGGTTTTACGCACACACCACCCCGAAAAATTACATAAAGGGTTGGACAAGTATGATCTAACCAATGTTTTTGCAAACTCATGTTCAGTTAACCTAACAATGTAAAATGATCAGTTTGAAAAAAATGAGTGCGAAGAAATTTGAGGGCTTATGATCTGTATCAAATGAGGATTATCTAGCTTGAACTTTTAAAGCAAATTGGGTTGTCTGCTTTTGGAAGTAGCATTTATATAATCGTATTAACCGTTATCAGCTAAAGAGTACATTCCAAAAAAGTAATTGAAGATCAATTTTTTCCCTTATTCTGAGAACTTAGGTAAAACAAGATTCTTTAAATTTTAAACACTTATCGGTGAGAATAAAATTTTTATCGTGTGCATGTCATTCCAGTTGCACCCCTTCTCGCCAACAACAATTTGCAGTTAAGCGGAAAAAATTTAATTACGAGGTGTGAAAACACGAAGAATTCGTGATGTTTGCGTTTCACCCACAGGCTTTTACGTCAATAAATGTGTCAACTTCCTTCCACCCGAGCTCAAATTCTGAAGGATTCAAGTAATGCAAGTCTAGCGTTACTTCCTTGTCGTCTAGACGATTACGTGACATTACCAAAGTGTTCGTTGTTCTCTTTGAAAACTACCATAAAGTTGAATTCAAGATTTGAAAACTCAATTCAAAATTTGAGAAAAGGAGCACCCACCTTGTGCACGAGTACGGTGCGCGGCTGCTGCGAGTCAACGACAACCGAGTCGTAGGTGTTCGCGCGAGGCGACACGGCGGCTTGAGCGTGAGCACCCGTAGTGGCTCTGAAAGTAGGCATTTCACACGACTGCCGGGGAATTCGATTGGAAAACTGCAGGGCGACTTGGAGAAAAACAAGACAATAGGCACGTAAGAGAGCAATAGAGAAAGGGAGTCAAAAGACAAAGGTGGACAATTAAACAAGTCAGGATTAAAACAGTGGTGATCACGGCGAAGGCGAACTTGACAATGTCAAACTGGGAGTTAACCTAATTTTTTTCTTGCTTGGCACAATGACAATGTTACCTTTTCAAACCTCACAACGAAAGTTCGGATCCTCCCTGAGGTATATAAGTTTGTATGCTTCAAATTAAGTATGTGGCTTACGAAAATTGTTTTAAATTAATTCTCACACGAAAATAAGGCCAATATATAAAAACTTTCAACACGGCAGGATTAAAAAAATGGTGACCACGGTGAGGATCGAAATTTTCATTGTCGCATTGAAGATTGCAAAGCTAACCAGAATACCATAAAAGCAGTACCGGGTTATACCTTGTCCAATTCGCTTGCTTGGCGTAGTGGTAAGGTTTCCGTTTAAAATCTCACAACGAAAGTTCGGATCCTCCTCGAGGTCATTAAAGATTAAGAAATTAAACTTAAAGTGAACCACCATATAAAAACGTTACAACATAGAAACAATTTTTTTGGAGTGTCAGTCGATGAAATAAATGTGCTGGAGCAAATCCAGCTTATTCCAGCTAGTACATCTTCCCATCGTGCGTCAATGTGGCAGACTGTTATAAAGAGCCTGGGAGATAGATGGCAGGAAAATAATTGTGTGGGGGCAGGCCGGGCACAACATGACGGGAAAGCCACGTCAAAAATAACGAAGAAGCAAACAGTTTTCGAAAAACAACACCTGAAACCTGTAATTACAGACGAACAGTGATCAATTGTAGTACTGTCTGGGTTTAGTGGGTAACGCGCCCGAGTGGTGCACCAAAGGTGTATTCAATTCCAACCAGAAAAACTTAGTTTTTTAATGAGTTCAAGTTTAAAAAGAAGTTTAAGTTGCCTTTTCAAAAGAATTCTAATTTTTGACCGCCTAGCGAACTTTACGTGCCAGCCACAAATGAAAGAAACTCTAAATGACAGCCGAGGCCGGCGGGCGCCAGATGAGTTCGCTTGGACTATAACAAGAACTAAGGAATAATTACGGGCTAGTGCAAAAAGAAACAAAAGAAAATCGATTTTCTGAAAAGCCCGAGCGTTCAGAAATTTGAGAATGGAAAGCTGGGAGCCCCACGTGTGGACACTTCCCTGTTTTCGGTCGCCCGTCTGATTGTTTTCAGTGAATGCCGAATTGGGGCGAAATTACAGTGGGGCTGAAGATAACAGGGAATCTTGAAAATCGGGAGGTAGGGGTGCTATTTATAGGTCTCGAGGAGGGGTAATCATAGATTTTCGTGCTTGAATAAGTACCGTATCTAGTGGAATTTAGCAATTGACACTTATTGAGGCAGAACCTGGCGTATGGGAAAAAACTATACATTTTAGAGACGAAGAAGAAGACATGTGGTTAGAGACGCAGAGAGAATGATTGGGTGGGGTTAGAGACGCAGAGTAACATGGAAGAGTTAGAGAAACAAGGAAATTGGTAGGGAGTCTCTCTCTCTCTCGACTCTCTTCCTCTCTCTCTCTCTCTCTCTCTCTCTCTCTCTTTCTTTCTTATTCTGTCTATCTGTCTTTGAATGAGAGAAAGATAGAGAGAGAGAACGAGAGAGAGAGAGAGAGAGAGAGAGAGAGAGGAAGAGAAAGATAAAGCATTTAAAATTCTATTTTGGCTGAACTTGATTTAAAATTTCAAACTTTCCCGGAAAATACGAATTTCAATCGCAATGAACTTCTAAATTCTATTCATTGCGTCTGAAATCCGAATTTTAAATTCCACTTTTAAAAATTCATATCAAAAGTTCATAAAAGTGGCCTCGGCGTGCAAATCGAACGGGGCCCTCTACCCAGAAAAGCGAAGTAACGCGGCGTGCGAATGTTAAAATGGCGGCATTTCCGGTCGGTCGGCCAGCGGCCGTTGAGCCCCCCGTTTTTCCGCCCATCTGCGTTCATTTGAAGCGGCGCAGGAGAAGGAGAGAGAAGTAGAGATGATCTCAGGGGGAGCGGAGAGTGCAGCCGTTTTAGCAGGGAGAACGGAAGGAGGAGGCCGAACGGCGGGAGAGGAGTAGTGTGGGAAACGTCATTCCCCGCAAAAGACATAAACACTCGGACAGAAGCACGGGAAAGCCGGCGACGATTAGCGAACGAAGCTACCCGGCTTGATGGACGGGGGTGAAATGAGAGGGCGATTCTAGGGACAGAAACGGAGACAGGAACCAGAGAAGCAGAGAGAGAGAGAGAGAGAGAGAGAAATGGAGAGAGAGAGAGAGAGAGAGAGAGAGAGAGAGAGAGAGAGAGAGAAAGGGAGAGGGAGGGAGAGAGAGAGAGAAAGAGAAAGGGAGAGGGAGGGAGGAAGAGAGAGAGAGAGCGAGAGAGAGCAAGAGAGAGAGAAGGGAGAGAGAGAGATAGAGAGAAAGGGAGAGGGAGAGAGAGAGGGGGGGGAGAGATAGATAGATAGAGAGAGAGAGAGAAAGGGAGAGGGAGGGAGGGAGAGAGAGAGAAAGGGAGAGGGAGGGAGGGAGGGAGGGAGGGAGGGAGGGAGGGAGGGAGGGAGGGAGGGAGGGAGGGAGAGAGAGAGAGAGAGAGAGAGAGAGAGAGAGAGAGAAAGGGAGAGGGAGGGAGAGAGAGAGGGAGAGATAGATAGATAGAGAGAGAAAGGGAGAGGGAGGGAGGGAGAGAGAGGGAGAGAGAGAGGGAGAGAGTAAGTGAGTGAGCCAGTGAGCCAGTGAGATGAGCATCGAGGAGGCGGTCGCGGAATCCCGGAAGAGAGCAATCTGCACAGGGAAACTCATAACCAAAAAGTGCAGCTTCCCTTTGAAGAAATTGTGATTCGTGGTCGGTTGCACTTTTTGAATAAAATTTTGAAGTTTCGTGAATTCGGAATTCTTGAAAGTCTGATTTTTAATAATTCAATTTTTTAAAAAGCTAGTTAAGACGCCATATCTGCAAAGTACGAGTTGCATCAACAATTAGAGACAAAGACTTTGCAGATACGCTTTTTTGGTTTTCATGTTTTAAGAAATTCTCAAATTGACTCAAATTGCTCATTTTCAGAAATATCGATTTTTAATTGGCGCGCGCTGCTTCGGGTTACTGTATGAAAGTGAGAAAATTTCAACATGCATGTGATATATCGATCGATTGCAAATTTGGTTGAAAATTACTGTAAATGCAATGTATTCGCAATATACCAATTTTAAATCAAAAAGTTTTTAAAAAATGACAAAAAAAGTTATTAAAATCAATTTTTAAGCAAAATTTAAAAAGAAATGGAAAATTGAGGTTCACACAATTTGCCATTTTATTATATTTAAAAAAAACGAAAGTAGCAATCGATGCGTGGTTCTCAAACTGATTTAGGGTGCGTTGTTGTGATCTGCGCCCCGCGCCGAAAAATAATCGATAATCGTAAAGTTGCCAATAATAGGTCTAATTAGGTATCAAATTAACTATAAGACTGAAATCTCATAGAAAATGCGTATTAATTCAAAAAATTAAGCATCCAGACATCAGAAGCCCTAAATTTGTGCCCTTCAGTTGATTATCCTGATGAGACAGCTGCCAATCAATTTGTGACAATACTCCGGATGTTCTGCCCTCATTTCGACCTTCCATTTCACCCGGAAGTGGAAGAAAATGAAAAGTTGTTTTGATGTTGCCTAATGCATACTAAAAGGAATCGAAATGAGGTGGCCGCAAGGGGAGAGATCTTTGAAAAAGAGAATTTCGGGAAAATCGGCTTTGAAAACGGGATTTTAATATTGAAAATGAAAAGCTGTTTTCAAGCGAGAAAAAAAGAAAAGATTTCAATAAGGAAGTGAAACCTGCAGGCGCAGAGGTTCACTGAGAACACACTCAAAAGTTTCAAGGGGCGTTCAAGTGGAGAGATTGAAGACTAGAATTTACAATGGGAACACGCACCTGAAAGTGCTCCATGACACGTTTTTTTAAGGAAAATTCAGAAAATCAGCATTTTTACGTTAAAAATCGATAGGGATTGGGTCTCGGCGCTATCGCATTGGAGAAAATTGCAAAATTTTAAAATTGGTCATGGGAAACAAGCAAAAATTGCATTTAATCAGTATCGATTAGGTCACAACGTGAAAGCGTGCCAAAAATTTACAAAATTTTGAATCGATAGGATTTCAGAGGTACAGAGAAAATCATAAATAAAATAGAGAAAAAAGAGAACCAGAGAGTGAGAGAAAAAGAGAAAAAGAGAGAGAAATGGAGAAAAAGAAAAGAAAGAGAAACGAGAGGAAGAGAAAAAGAAAAAAAGAGGAAAAGAGAAAAGAGAAAAAGAGAAAAAGAGAAAAGAGAGAGAGCGAGAGAGAGAGAGAGAGAGAAAGAGAGAGAGAGAGAGAGAGAGAGAGGGGAAGAGAGAAAGAGAGAGAGAGAGAGAGAGAGAGAGGGGGGAAGAGAGAAAGAAAGAGAAAAAGAAAGAAAGAGCGATCCGGCCAAAGTCCGTTTGTTTTCAATAACAACTGAATGGTCCCAGAAAAACAATTATTTAAACAATGTTTTCCCTTTTCCTCAAAGTTCAATTACAAAAACAAAAGAACTCAGGAAAACAAGATCTCCCGCCGGACTTCTGCACTTTAAGACTACTCCATCGGAACATTCCATTGGCGGAGGATAATTTTCACCTGCCTAAACATGATGCACGCGTTGTGAGCTATTCAAAAATTTCTATGCGATTTCACGTTTGAGGAAAGGTGGCGTTAGCTCAAAAATTGATTTGCACCGGTCACCGGTACATAAACTTGGCGTGCCAGGAAGTTTTACCGTGCACAGGTAGCCGAATAGTTAGAATGGCGGACTCAAGTTTTAGAGGTCAGGGGTTCGACTCCCGCCAGGGTCATTTTTCTTTTGCGAGTGAATCTGGGAGGAATCTTGAAATACCAACGTGATTCCTTATTTACCCTTTCCAGTTGAATATTTCAGCCAAACTGCCCTTTTTCTGGGCCATTTGTACTACCCGCTTTCGGTCGTTGACCTCGTCAGGAGGCTTCTGGTCCGTCGGGGTCTTAAAAGAGGGAGATGGAACCAAAGAACAGCCCATTCGGGCGAAAGTACGCGAGTTCGGGGCGCCGCCTCTCATAACAGAGCCACAGCCTTTGATGCTCGCTCCTCACAAATTGGCGGAACGTGATTATGACAGCCGGCTAATTGCACCGAGAGACCGGGGCCGTGGGCGAGAGGAGGAGAAGAATAAAGGAAGGCATTGCGTGTATGGGTGAATGGATTGCAGGTGGAAGGGAACACACGAAGACGGGTGTTTTTCTCATTACGGACACGCATATCACGTGAAGGCTTCAATAACAGCTGGGGGACAGAGATCTAGGGTTCCCTCTGTCTCCGTCTCTCTCTCTGTCTCTCTCAATCTCTCTCTCTCTCTCTTTCTCTCTCTCTCTCTCACTCTCTCTCTTTCTCTTTTTCTTTCTCTGTCTCTATCTCTATCTCGGTCTTTCTATCTGTCTGCGTCTCTCTCTCCCCCTTTCTATTTCCCATCTCTCTCTGTCTCTGTTTCTCTCTTTCCCTTTCTCTGTCTCTGTCTCTGTCTCTCTCCTCTCTCTCTCTCCCCCCCTCTCTCTCTATCTCTCTCTTTCTCTCTCTCTGTTTATCTCTCTCTCAATCTTTCTCTCTCTTTTTCTTTCTCACTCTCACTCTCTCTTTCTCTTTCTCTGTCTCTATCTCTGTCTTTCTGTCTGTCTGCGTCTCTCTCCCCCCTTTCTATTTTCCATCTCTCTCTGTCTCTGTTTCTCTCTTTCCCTTTCCCTTTCTCTGTCTCTGTCTCTGTCTCTCTCCTCTCTCTCTCTCTCTCTCTCTCTCTCTCTCTCTCTCTCTGTTTATCTCTCTCTCTCTATCTCGCTTCCTCCTCCTTCCTCCTTCCCCTCTCTAGGTTTAGAAAATCCTTTCAAAGTGAGTTGGTGAATGAGGAGATTAAATCAGTTAGAACGTGAAACGTTTGGTGAGTGAGAGCGAGCGTGAGAACGTGAGTAAATGAAAAGAGAACGTTAATCAGTGAGAACGTGAGTATGTGAATAGCTCAGTGATTGTGTCAATATGTGAAGCGTGGACACATGCGATAGTAAGAATGTGAGTGACTGAGAACGGTAAACGTGAGTTTATGCTGGATGTGAGTAAGTGTGTGAATGTGTGTGAATGTGGAAGTGAGTTAATGTATTATAGAACGTGAATGTATGAGTAAGTGAGTGAGTGAGGGAGAAAACAGAGTTCTTGACCAAACTCGCCGACCAAAATCGAGGTGAATGCCAGTTTTCGCCGAATGAGGAGATGCACTTGAAGTGCACCTGAGTACTTGTGCGCGCGCGGCTTCACCAATAAAAGGGGGATTTCCGGGCTTTGCGACGAACGTCGGGGGTTTCTTTCGTCAATGTCTAATTATGGCTAATGCGAGCTTGTTTACAAATAAAGCGGCTTTTGATTCATAACGCGGAGTGACAAATACATGACTAGTAGAAAAACGTAAAAGCTAAATTTTTGACCGGAAGGGGAATCGAACCAACGACTGATTGGGTGGAAGTCTAAAATACTAACCGGTAGACCATAGGCGCCACCTGTAGCCCATCGGTGGCGCCCTAATCAATCTCCGCCTGGCTTGCTTTGCTCATTTGGGAAGTTAAATTCAACCAAAAAACAGGCTGTTCAAAGCTCACTCACAATTAATTTGATCACATGTTGTGGTGAAAAAAGCTTTCCCCAGCGGAAGACAAATACCAATTTTGTACATTGTTGTCGCGACTTGAGAGCTCATCGGTCTTTGATTTACGGGTTGTTTCTCATTTCCTTCATTTTTGAGGAGAGGGACTTTAAATGAAGGGAAAAGATTGCTGAAAGCGTTAATTTAAGGTAAATTACAGATGGAACCGACGGTTAGAGACGAGCGCCAAGAATCAATCGATATAGTAGTTTTGGGTTTCGAAACGATTGTCAAAAGTGCATTTTTTTTCAGGTTTACTAAAAATTATTCAAAGAATGGAATAAAATCGGTAGATAAAGTGAAAAAAATCAATAAAGGCAAAAATTAGTGTATTGATTGGGTTTTGACACAAATAGAATTATTGATTGGGCCTTGACGCGACGCGCCACCACAATTATCGATTAAATTTTCCCCTTCTTCACCAAAATTGTATGAATGGATAAAGAATGCGACGAAAATGAAAAATCAATCTCAATATCGAGCAACTAGAATGATAAATCAAATAATATCGATTATGGATCGAAGCGATCGCGCGCCAGAACTTTGCTAAATCATTTTTAATCGATAATTCGTGTATTTATTGGCCGATCACGCTTCAAACTTCTGCTAAATCCTATTTATTCCTAAAATCAATCAATATTTTGAAAACAAAAACATGAAACAGACTAAACTTGAATGTATTGATTGGGTCTTGGTGCGATCTTGTGCCAGAACTTTGCAAATGATACTTTTTTTAGCTATTTTAAGCTAACATTTCATGAATTTAATGAAATGTGAGGAAGTAATGCAAAAACGACAAAAACTGAGTGTATTGATTGGGTCTTGAAGCGATCGAGCCGCCAGAAAATCGATAATGCGAGTTTATTTCGATTGCACTCAAAACAGTTGCATGTTTGACGCTTTCTTCTCTAGCGCGCCCTCTTCTCTCTCTCTCTCTCTCTCTCTCTCTCTCTCCCTCTCCCTCTCCCTCTCTGTCTCTCTAAAAATGCTTTAAAAAAATAGAAAGAGGCACCCTCTGAAGTGTTGAAAGGAAGGTGTCAAAAGACCTAAAACCACGGATGCTGTGTTGTTTTGCGAACACCATAAAGACTCAGACGCCGAACGATTATTTATTCCCCAAGTGACCATCGAACATTTGCTTGTTCCGCGAATGTTTTTTGATGTCCTCACTTGTTGTTTCAATGCAAATATGCCTCACCTAACATTAAAAGACCGTAAAAACGACCAGAATCCCATTTTTGGTGTATTTTGACTGCAAGTAGAATAAAAAATGACCCCAACAACAGAAAAGTACAAAACACCGTAATACATATGCTTGCAAATGCATGCTTTCCGCTGGGACCGCAGACGCACCAAATATACATTATGATGTGAACGGCGATGTGCGAAAACATGTTGAAAATAGGGTTTAAGTTATCAGAAACCTGCTGAAGGGTTGTAGAAAACACTAACAAAAACGAACGGGTAGTTTTTCTTTTGGAAAGAGAGAGAGAGAAAGATACAGAGAAAATGGAGGTTTTTTGTTGTAACTGTGAATCCAATCGATTAAACATCGCGTTAACCAGTTTCTGGCGCGCGTTCCCTTCAAGACCTAACCACAAGAATACATATTGATTGATTTCTGGCACATCGCGCCAGAACCCAATCAATGCATTTCTCTTAGATTCCATTTTTATTAATTATACGAGAAAATAGGATTTAAAGAAAAACAGAGAAAATCGATAAATTTTGAAATTGGAATTTTCTGGCGCGCGATCGCCTCAATACATATTTAATTTTTTATTATCTATATTTATTGATTTCTCATTTTCGTCGCAATCCCTATCGATTGATACAATCTAGGTGAAGGAGATAAAAGTTAATCGATAATTGTTGTGGCGCGTCGCGTCATAACCCAATCGATACATTCAATTTTGCCTCTATTGAACCATTTTTCACTTGTTGTCGGTTTTTCTGCAGTTCTTGAAGTCATATTATTGAATCTGGAAAATAAATTGTTATTTAAAAACTGGTATTGGTGGCCGCGGCGGGGATCGAACCCTGGTCGTTTGGGCGCCGTGCTGGCCAATCCATTTTTCATAGTAAAACCTAATTTTTAAGAAGTGAATCCCCATTTTAAGATACGAAATTCATTTTCCACAAAGCTGCAACCTCATTTAACCTGGTTGATTTTCTGTTTTTCTCTTTCAACGGCCGGTGAATTCAACCAAATTCAATCTACTTAAACAGACACGTCGGGAATAGGAAATGAAATGCTTTGTTGGCTTTGTGTTTGCCTTGAATTAGAAGGGTTTTCACAAAAGAAACCAAATTCTACGTTCACCGATGCCATTTTTAGAAGGGAAGAATGGAAAATAAATAGTACTAAAGGAGACAAAAGGGGTTGGTTTCAAAGACGAGGGTTCAACCACAATAAGAGTTTCTGGGAATAGGTAATGCTGCTGAATGCATTCAAAATAAGGGAGGGAAAGTTCAATGCAGCCAACGTTCAAATATGAACAGGCAAAAAAATTTGGCGCAGCGGGAGATCGAACCACCGACCCGTTGGATACCAGCTTGGTGCGCTAACCACTAAGCCATTCAGGCAGCAGGGAAGCAGTGCCGCGCGCCCCTAATCCCTTAACGGATCGAGTTGGCTTTCGCTTGTAAACTGCAACCAGGCGAATGACTTAAGATTTTCTAAGAAATGTAGCTATGATGCAGGCAGGCCCGGAAAAAGGGAGAGAAAAGTTCATGCAACCAAAGTTCAAATGGATGGATTTGGAGATGAGGGAAAGGGCGACTCTCACGAATACGTGAGAAAGGGAACCAGATACTTAAGAATGAATATTTAAGCAAAGCATTCTAAGGATTACACTTTAGAGAAAAAGAGCAAACACAAAAGGAAGGTATTTAAGGGACCGCCTCCATATTCTGATCTGGCTACCCCCGCATTCAAAGCGATTCTTCGAAGAGCATTGTTATTTCTCTTTGTGAGCGGACTGCCTAATTTCCTGAGAAAGGCGCAGTTCCTAGAAAAACAATTTGATCGTGGAAAACAATTCTTGACACGGCACAACAAAATAAGTGAGGTGGCTGCGGGGACAACAAAAACAATGACTTTTGCGGAGAGAAGGCGAATGACAAATAGTGTAATGAAATATTTTTATTAATTAAAAAGCTAATTTGAATTAAACAGCTCGATTTTTCCATTTTCGATGAAATTAGGTTAAAAGCAAAAGAAAGGCCGCGAGGGGGATTGAACCAGCAAGCGTCTGCGCGCGACGCCGAACTGCTAACCGCAACATCACAGGAGCACTTGGGTCAGCTGCTGCCCGGGTCCTTATAAGGCGCCGGTGTGGGATTTTCATTGCGTGATTAGCTTTGCGCAAGTTATACTGTGTTTTGTGATGAATTTAGTTTAAAAACTATATATAAAGGTTAATCCAATAAAACTAATAGAATCTGCAGTCACACCTAATCCCACTACATTAGTTCCCCTGCCCTTTGTGTTCGTTTTTGAACTGAATGCCTCAAAGGGGCTATTGCAAAGAGAGACAATTGGCCTGCTGTGGTTGTGCTGAGGGAGAAGGGGACAAAACTGAAAACACTCAATTATGGGAGAGAAACGAAAGAGCGAGCGAGCGGGCGTGCGCCGGATAATAACGAGAAGACACGGAAAACAATGCACGCGACGACGGGAATGCGAATTCAGAGGAGGAAGAGGGAGACAGAGAAAGGGAGGAAGAGGTGAACTCTCACGCCTGGTCAATAATAGCCAATTAGGGTTCGGTTGGGCTGGCGGACGGATCCGCGTACTAATTGCCGCGGGGACGGGGAACGCGCGGCGGGGTTGACCATCTGCTTCATGACAGCTGTGAAGAATTTGGAAGGAAATTGGCTGAAAGGAGCGATTACGGTGGATTGCCGGGTGAAATGACGAAACCGGTATTTGGTCAGAATTGAAAAACAAGGGACAATGAGGGTTTTGCAAGCGTAATGAGTTTCTGCTATTTTGGACACCTGGTTGTATGACGTCTGCCTACCTTCTCTTTTCATTGTTTTAAGGCTGAAAAGTTTTTCTTACATAGGCAAAAATAAATTCCTTTTCCAACTCGTAGTTATTTTACTTTTGCGTATTTTTTGGTGGGCAGTTGTGGTGTGGCCCCGGCGAGTATCGTGCTCGCGCCGTGTGGGTGGCGGTGCACCCCTGCCATTGCTCTACGCTGCCGCTATAGGGAGACAGCTCAGGGCGCTTAAGTAGTCCAGGCGAGTGGGGCAGACAAAAAGATGCGCGTTATAGAAACGTGCGCTAAGCAAAATTTTGAATTTGTTTCCAACAGAGATCTCCTCCACAAAGTTGTCCTCAATCCACTCTCGCCACTCACCCTCAATTCAGCTGAAAAGAAGGCCAAATGAAAGACCATCGATGCCTTTCGTTGTTGTTTTCAGCCGCCTGCCCACTCAATTTCCGGACTAAGCGGACTGAATTGGGCCGTTCCTCTCGTGAAAAAGCGCCCTTTGCCCGCAGCGCCGGCTTTGTAAGCGGAGAATTCTGAGAATTTTGCCTATTTCTCGCCAAGCCCACACCCAGTGAGGCAATGGGAACATTGAAATGACGCGGATGCTTCAATTAATAATTAATTTTTCTATGCGACTGCGACTGCGAAAGAGAGAGATAGAGTTATTGAGATGGAAGAGAGAGAAAGGAAGGAGATCGCAAGGACAAATAGCTGATTCAGTGGGGCAATGACGGGAAATGGAGCGAGTTATCGTGAATTACAATCTTGAGTGGATTTTCCGGGGAACATGTAGAGGTTATGGAGAATGAAGGAAAAGG
>JAJQXH010000030.1:4272500-4300000 GCA_022343465.1 Oscheius sp. G VE-2021 | reverse complement strand
TTTAGATAGCTAAGGTAGCTAAGGTAGTTAAGGTAGCTAAGGTAAGATTTTACCTGGCTAAAGGAATTCTGGAAGTTGTTTTGTTGACCGAAGCCTTGGTTGAAGTTATTCTGTCCTCCGAAGCTAGTCTGGCTTCCGAATTGCCCATTCTGCGTGCCAAAGTTATTCTGTTGAGGCAAATTCGACTGTCCGAAGCTATTTTGGCCAAAGTTATTCTGCCCAAAGCCACTTTGTTGTCCAAAGGTATTCTGTCCTCCTTGCCCTTGGCCAAAGACAAATCCATTTTGAGCATTCTGCCCGAATCCTGGATTGCCAGCGCTTCCAGAATTCACAAATGAGGGAGGAAGGACCTAAACTAATCGATTTAGCTTACTGTAGGATTACTGTAATTTACCAGTTCCGGATTAACTCCCTTGATTGGGTCCGGCATGGCGATGTGGCCACCCATACCGGGCGCGACGGGACCACCGGGGAAGGTGGCTGTCATGCCGGCCATTGGTTGGCCGTTAGGGACGGTGGCGGATTGGGTGGGGAGGCCTCCGAAATCGGGCATTTCTCCTAAAATTTTGATTACGGTTATTGGGTTACGGTAGTGGTTACCGTATCCTTTGCCGGGTCTTGCGGCGACATTGTCGGGGAAACTCATGGGGCGGACGGCGGTGTCGATTGGGGCACAGCAGAAGGAGTCCTGGAAGAGGGAGGGGGTTAGAGAGAGAGAGAGAGAGAGAGAGAGAGAGACAAAGAGACAGACAGACAGACAGACAGACAGACAGAGGCACATAGAGAGGGTAAGAGAAAGGGTGAGAGAGATACAGAGAGAGACAGAGAAAGAGAGAAAGAGAGAAAAACAGAAAACGATAAAAAGAGAAAGAGAGAAAGAGAAAAAGAGAAATAGAGAAATAGAGAAAAAGAGAAAGAGAGAAAGAGAGAAAGAGAAAAAGAGAAATAGAGAAATAGAGAAATAGAGAAAAAGATAAAAAAGAGAAAGAGAGAAAGAGAGAAAGAGAGAAAAAGAGAAAGAGAGAAAGAGAGAAAACGAGAAAGAGAGAAAGAGAGAAAGAGAGAAAAAGAGAAAAAGAGAAAACGAGAAAGAGAGAAAGAGAAAAAGAGAAAAAGAGAAAAGAGAAAAAGAGAAAGAGAGAAAAAGAGAAAAGAGAAAGAGAGAAAGATAGAAAAAGAGAAAAAGAGACTCACCTGTTTCTGAGGCGAATAAATGCACACATAAGGCGCAGTCGTAGGGCATGGATTCAACTGCATATGGCAAGTAGGAGGATATCCCTCCCTTGAAACATACGGAATCTGCCTAGGAGGACAAAATCCTAAACATTTAAAAAAAAAATTTGATCTACCAAAATCCCCACCTTTGAACCGATCGGTTAGATCTCCCTGAGTACAGCAGATGAATTGCCCTGGACGGTCTGATTCCATACATTGGTACCCGGTTGGGCAGTTGTTTGCAATTGGGGAGCAGAATTGTCGTTGGTTGGAACCTGGCATAGCGTAGGCTTCTCCTCTGGCGCACTGGGGCTGAGTAGGGATGTTTCCAGTGGAGCAGCAGAGATGGTACTCGGGATTTGTGCTTGGAAGGCAGGAGTAGCCCATTGGGCACCTAAAATGAAAAAGTTAAAACGCAATGTCTGAAAGGATCAAAATTCTCTTGGACATAGATTTTCAAACTGCTTCGATTTGGCTGAAATTTTCTGTGTGAACATCCTAGGACACATATATGACGAAAACGACAATGAAAATCGATTAACGATTTTTTTTTGGGTCCGGGTTACGGTAGTCGGGTGCGGGGTACTGTAAATCGGCTCAAACTTGACCAAAATCAAAACTGAAGTATTAAAAAGATTGCAAATTTTATGCTGACAAACTTTGTCTATAAACTCATCAACGATTTCCCATGTCCGAAAAAAGTTAGGTGCAAAAATGTGTTCAAAAAATCAGGAAAAAAAATTTTCTCCAAAATATGGAAAACGTATCCGCCATATTTTGATATGTTGTGTAGATTTCTTTACCGTAACCCGGACCGACTACCGTAACCCGGACCCAAAAATCGTTTATCGATTTTCATTGTCGTTTACATCATATGTGTCCTAGGATGTTCACACAGAAAATTTCAGCCAAATCGAAGCAGTTTGAAAATCTATGTCCAAGAGTAAATAGGGACTTGTCGATTATCTCAGACATCCCGTCTTAACAATCTAAGCTTTGGTTTCAAAAAGCAAAAGAAATGGCAGCAACGGCTATCGAACCCGCAACTCGTGCGCGAAAGGTAGCAGTGCTAACCACCACACCATGGAGGCACTGAGCCCTAGTTCCGTGCCGTGCCCTTAAGCATCCCCGAGCCGTTTCCAATTAGGTAATCACCTCTTTTACTTAAAAAAAGAAAGCGCAATTGAGAAAATCAAAGACAAAAATGTAAAGTTAAAACTCACTTGAAACTACCAGGAGGACAAGCCAGCGGCCTTCCTCCGTACTCAAACACAGAAGATCCATGAGGGCACTTGATGTCAGTATTATCAGCACAGCAGACCGGTCTTCCAGTCGATGAAAATTCACATCTGCAATTTTCAAAATTTTTAAACTCAAGATTCCAATTACTTGTATCCATCAGGACAGGTGTTGAACATGAAATTGCATTCTTGGGCTTCGGCGCCGGCATAGAACGGGCGGTTTCCGTTTTTGCAGGTTGGCTGTTGGGCGGGGGACTGAAAGAGAGATAGAAAAATGTGGGTAGAGGAGTATATACGGGTCTGGGTGGGGAGTACTGTTTGCAGCAGATGGCGAGCCTGGCGATGGTGGACGTCATACAGCGGGAGTCGCGGGGGCAGCCGCCAAGGTCGGCTTGGCAGACTTGGACCTGAAATGGAGGAATCTGTATCTTTCTCTCTCTCTCTCTCTTTCTCTCTCTCTCTTTCTCTCTCTCTCTCTCTCTCTCTTTCTCTCTGTATAATCGCATCAGAGACACGGCGCAGAGGTCAGAGACGCAGATGATTATGTCAGAGATGAAGATGGTTAGGTTAGAGACGCAGAGTCTAGCAGTTGTCTATGGTCAAAGACGCAGAGTCTACGTCCGAGACGCAGATGTCTAGGTCAGAAACGCGGATGCAAATGCCAGAGACACAGACATAAAGGTTAGAGTTAGATACGCAGATGGAGAGGTCGGAGACGCAGAGACAGCGAGACAGAAAGAGAGAGAGAGAGAGAGAGAGAGAGAGAGAGAGAGAGAGAGCGGGAGATCAGAGAAGCAGATGTCTAGGTCCGAGACGCATATGTATAGGTCAGACACGCAGATGATTAGGTAGGGACGCAGAGGAAAGGGTCAGAGACGCAGATGGTAAGGTCAGAGACGCAGACATCTAGGTCAGAAACGCAGAGAGAGAAAGAGAGAGAAAGAGATAAGCGACGTATAAGAAGAGGTCACAGACGCAGAATTCAAGGTCAGAGACGCAAATGTCCAGGTCAGAGATGCAGATTTTTAGGTCAGAGATGCAGTTGTCTATAGTCAGAGACGCAGAGAGAGAAATAGGGAGCGGTAAGAGACGTATATGGAGAGGTCAGAGAAGCAGATTTCAAGGTCCGAAACGCAGATGGAAATGTTAGAGACGCAGATGTCTAGGTCAGAGAAGGAGATGATTAAGTTAGAGACGCAGACTCCCATGGGCAGACGTATATCTGTCTGCTTCTCGCTCTCTCTTATTTGTTTTTCTCTTTTCCCTTACCTGAGTTCCCTCAACGAAAACAGGAATGTACGTCTTCTGAGCACATTTGGGTGGTGAGGCAGTTCTACAACAAGATCCCCTCTCGTAGCCAATTTCACGGAAGCAGAGATGATTCGAAGGACAGTCACCTGAAGCAGCACTCTAGTTTGAAGAAAATCAACCTACCAATGGCGTTTACGGTACATGTCTGTCCATTTGAATTCAGATTAGGAGGGCAGGGGGAGATTGTTCTCATCAAAGCTGCGAGAGTGTCAGGCTCGGGCTTTCTGTTTCTTTGAGGAGGTCGTTGGGAAGACTGGGTGGCCGAACAGCACATGAAGAAGCCGGCAACGGATCTGGAAAGTACGGTAAGCTAAGGTAAGGTAAGCTAAGGTAAGGTAATGACTTACTTAGACTCCAAGCAGATGTTCCCAGTTGGGCACTCATCCGCATCCAAATTACAGGCAACTACAGAGTTGGATCCGGGAATCACATAAGGAGTCCTGTTTTCAGGACAAGTGGTAACAGTTTGGCAGCAGATTGGGTGATTGGCAGTTGAGCGAACGCAGGAAGAAGAAGAGGGACAGGTTCCCCTCACGTTGAGGGTGCAGGATTTGGGGAGGACTTCGCCGTCTTCGATTAGAGGAGTCATTCCACGAGGACAGGAGCCGAGACGGCTGCTGTCTACGCACATGTCGTTGCAGGCTTTCTGGGAGATGAAGCGGTTGGCAGTGCCTCCACAACCTGGAAAAGAGAGGGATGATCACGTGGGAGACACAGGCTCACTCGCGCACACGCACACACATGCACACGCGCGCGTGCTAACTCAATCGGTCACTCTCACAGTCAAAGTCAAACTCACTGACACACTCACACTGAAACTCACGGACACACTCACTTACACACGTACTCACACTCAAACTAAAACTCAAGCTCACGCTCACACAAACTCACGCTGAAAATCCACTTGCATTGAAATTCACGATCGCAGAGACTAACATCACAATCATACTCAGACTCATTTACAGACACAAACTCACGCTCACACTTACGCTAAAACTCACACTCACACTTACATACTCACATACTCACGGTCACGGTCACGCTCACACTCATTCACTCACGCACTCACTTACTTTGCCTTTCTATCTCACACACACATACACACACACACAAAATAGTCACATACATACACCCATACACGCACACTCACATACACACGTACTCACACATACATGCTTACATACATACACACACGGTGAAGCCAGTCAGTCACTAACTCACTCAGTCACTCTCACAGTCACACTCAAACTCATTCACTCTGAAACTCACGGACGCACTCACACAGACTCAATTACACACATACTCACGCTCAAACTAAAACTCACGCTAACACAAACTCACACTTCCGCTCACACAATCTCTCGCATAAAATCACACTCACACTTAGATACTCACTCACTTTGCCTTTCTCTCTATCTCTCTCTCTCTCTCTCTCTCTCTCTTTCTCTTTCTCTTTCTCTTTCTCTCTCTCTCTCTCTCTCTCTCTCTCTCTCTCTCTTCTCTCTCTCTCTCTCTCTCTCACACACATACACACCCACACTAACCATTGTAAGGAAACTGCTTGCACCGTTGTTGATCCGCATCATAATAGAACATCGATCTCTGAACAGACCCAGAGCAGATGTTTCCTCTAGAGAATTGAGCCCCGCAGGCAGTACCTTAAGACCTTATCTCTCCTTAATCCTTAAGAATCTTACCAGCAGACGGACAACAGTAGTTCTGATCATTACAATCATATCCATTGGGACAGGGAACTGAATCAGAGCATCGTTGAGGCTGTTGATTCGGGTCGATCAGAGGAGCTGCCCCGCCGCAGACTGCATCCACTGCGGTTAGGCAGTGGTCGGAGCATTCTTCCATACTTGGGAAGTTGTTCCCATTTCCGTTGCAGCCGTAGTATTGGAAGGGTTGGCATTTTCTAGAAGAAAAAGTAAACAAGGAAAAAAAGAAGGGGGTACCTGGTGGCTGGGTTGAAGTAGTACCTCTGGATGGTGACTGATCGACCGAAGCAGGGGGTACCGGCGGAGACCATTTCGTTGCAGGTGAGTTCTGAAAGATTAAGGTCTAAGGTAGGTAAGGTAGCTAAGGTAAGTAAGGTAGGTAATCTTAAGGTCTCTTACCTGGAGTAGGGCAGCAAATAGAACTAGGGCCGTAAACGGGGCTCTGACAAGAGTACTGCTGGGGACAGGTGCTGACAGAAGTCATGGCACAAACGGCATTGACAGCTCCAACGCGATAAGCCTAAAAGATACCATATACTACCGTAATCTTATGGTTTAATCCTTTAAGGTTAAGTCATAAGGTCAAGTAAAAACTACAGTAATCTTACCTGCCCATTGTTGCACTGAGAATCCACACAGAAACCTTCGCACTCCTCCAAAGAATTGAAGTTATTGGAGTTACCACCGCACTGACTGAAAGAAAGGGATTACTGTAGGTTACTGTAGACTACCTGAATTGGAAGGAACGACAGCTTCCGGTGGCGGTGTCGAAGTAGTATCTGGTGGAGGAAGGTCTTGAGGAGGCGCAGGCTACTCCGGCGTTTTTGGGAAGGGCGCAGACTTTCTCTGAAAGGGTGTCTTTCTTTTCTCTCTCTCTCTCTCTCTCTCTCTCTCTCTCTCTCTCTTCCCTCTCTCTCTCTCTCACCCCTGCTAGGACAGCAATACTGAACTCCTCCATTGGTCACGCACTGATGTCCCTCCTTACAAGGATTCTTATCACTACAATCGGTAGGTCCTCCACCAAGGGGGAGACCAGCAGGGCAGACACCTAAAAAGACGTTTTCTTGAATTCAAACTACAAACCACTGCTTGGACAGCACTTCCCATCCCTGCAGGCGTAGCCATTCGGGCAAGGAGACGTTACAGAGCAGGAGGATGACCGGGAGAGAGGGGTCTCTCCTCCAGGGCAGGAGTCAACTGAAAGATAGTTGTCATTACAAATTTGCCACATGAATCCAGTAAAATATGTCTTAAATACATGTTTCAAAAATGCTGGTAAAAACAAAGATTATATCGTAAAATCAGGCGGAACATACTATTACTGCGAAACACTCAAAAATGTTTTTTTAGTGGGGAAACCGCGTAAAAATAATTTTTCTGATTTTGCGATAAAAGCCTAGATCTCATTCCCAGGATTCGGAAAAATACCTCTTTTACCCATTTTGGATCAAAATGAACCGATTGGGAGCGCTTGAAAAGTTGGGGAAATTACAATTTGAATTGCCGCCAATTCTGCGTCTCTCAATTTCCCACACTCTCTCGCCCACTCTAGCCGTGTTTCCGTGCGGCAAACGCGTAAATCGGCCGTGTAAACGCGCGCAGTCCAAATCGTCTAAAAGGGGTATGTTTCAGAATCGTGGAAACGACATGTATTCGATGAAATAATTGTAAAGAGACTTTGAAAAATCAAGTTTACGAGGTCCTTCCCCTTTAAAGAAACAAATATTCAAATTCATATTTTTAAAGTTTTTTTTGCAGAAATAAACAGATAAAATCTAAATACGGATTTGTATAAAACACTAGATTCGTTGAAATTTTTAATTAAACGATTTTAAAGTTGAATATATAAAGCTGTAGTAAAGTTTTATTCTTAAAAAAAGCTTATACAAAGATTATCCTGAGAAGAGTGAGCTTTGTTTTGATCACTACAGCCGCGAAAGGCCCTTTTTTCTATTAATTTTCTTTTTTTACTTCATTTCCTTTCTAAGAACTTGGTAATATTTTTCCCCTTTTTGATATTTTTTGTCTAATTCACTTCCCTTTAATAACTCTTCATGTTCTTTTGACTAGCCTTTTATTCGTATATTTTCCTTTTTTTCTCACCACTCACTCACCCTTACCTTGATTACTTCCAGGAGGATCAGAGCAGCAGATGTTCTTTCCCAAAGTGGAACTCTTAACACAGGAGAATCCATCTTGGCACGAACTAAATTTTTTTTCTTAGTTTTTTTAAAAATTTTGCCTTCTTACTTTCTCTTGCCCGGACTGCACTCCTTAAACCCAGCAGTTTTCGGATTCAAGAAGGCTGCCGAATTGAAAGGACATCCGAAATCCTTCCCACAGCATCGGGTGACAGTCCCAGCTACTAGATTACATCCAAAACCGGTTGGGCAAGAGCCAGGATTGGAGAGGGCACAGCTGAGGGGTTTTCCATTCTTAGGGTCAATGTAGGTAACTTGATCGGAACTGCAGGATTGTTTACTGGTTCCGGGAGGGGAGGGGGCGGAGCCGCCCTGGCAGCAGTAGGACGTTCCGGTTTTGTCGTAAAGACGGCAGACGTAGCCATCTGGGCAACTGGAGATGGAGGGGTTGCAGGCGACGGGGGCGGAGAGGATGGTCAGAGGGATTCCTCCACCGCAGAGGTCATCTGAAGAAACGAAAGTGTATGTGTATGTGTGTTTATGTATGTATGTGTGTGAGTGTGAGAGTGTGAGAGTGGGAGGCTGTGAACGTGTGAAAGTATGTTTGTGAGTCAGTCAGTGTGTGATTGTGAAGATGTGAGAGTGAGCGATCAAGTGTAAAACTGTGACTTGTGAACGTGTGTGCGTGTATATGTGTATGTGTGTCTGAGAGTGTGAAAGTCTGAACGTGTGAACCAGTGCAAGTATGTTTAGTGAATGAGTCTCTGCATGAGTAATTGTGAAGGAGTGCAGTGAGCAAAGTGTGAAAACTTTGCATGTTAACGTATGTGTGTTTGTTTGTGTGAGTGTGACTGTGACTGTGTGAACGTGAAAAAGTTTTAGTGTTTTTTCCATGTGAGTGCAAACGTCTAAGTGAATGTGCGTATGTGTGAACGTGAACAGTGAGCGAATACAAGTGTGAAACTGTTAGATGTGTTAATGTGTATGTGTGTGGGTTCGCGTGTAAGTGTGATCGTGAACGTGTGACAGTGAGCTAGTGTAAATGTAAACTTGTGTATTTGTTTGGGTTTCAGTGTGTCTGTGAGTGAGTGTGAATGTGTGATTGTGAAGATGTGGGAATGAGCGATTGTAAAAACTGTGGTGTGTCCATGTGTTTGAACGTGTGTTTGTATGTGAGGATGAGGGTGTAAATGTGAACGTGAGAAAGCTTTAGTGTTGTAATGTGCGTGTAAACATCTGAAAATGTGAGTCTAAGTGAATAAGTAAGTATGGGAGCCTAAGGGAGTATGTGTGAACGTGAACGCGTGATGAACGTGTGACAGTGAGCGATTATAAGTGTTATGAAAACTTTGCAATATGTAATGTGATGTGTGTACGTGCGTATACGTGTGTGTACGTGTGTGAGAGCGAGAGAAAAGAGAGAGGAGGGAGAAATATGCCTACCTGGTGCCTGATAAAACGGCTTGCTGAACGGATCCTCAAATCCTGGATCATCCGACTGTTTCAAAGATTCACATTCCCCTGTCTCCGAGTTGAAAATCTTCCCAGAAACGCATTTTCTCTTCGAAAAGGATCTAAATACTCAATCATTTCATCACACTCCCAGATGTGCCTCTCTCTCTCTCTCTCCCTCCCATGCCCTCTGATCCCCTGATCCCTAAACGTCTCGTTTCCCGCCTTCTCGCCCTCTTTGTTTGAGGTAGAGTGAGCAAAAAGAGTCTCGTCTCGCGACAACACCACTCAAAACACACACAAAAAGGCGCCAATCCGGGGCACGGCTCGAATTTCATCCGCCTGTCTCGGCCTTTGAACCTACCCCTCCAGGTTACAGTAGAGGTAGGATTCTGGGTTTCCAGGATCCGGTTTCTTCAGATTGGCTGTTGGGTCGCATTCGAGCTTCGCTTCGATTGAAAAAAGCGAGCAGACCGCCAGCAGGAGCGGCGGGATTGCACGCATTCTGAAAGAGAGGGGTTAGAGAGAGAGAGAGAGACAGAGACAGAGATAGGGAGAGAGACAGAGACAGAGAGGACATTCTTTAATGAGTGAGACCTCCCAGGCCCCGCCCTCTCGAGACCGCCTTGTCACTGACCCTTGAACCCCTCCGTCTCATTTCGCAACAGCGATCTCTCAGTTTGGGAGCGGTGCAAACACCGAAAACAGGAATGAACGCGCTGTTTGCGTTATGAGAACGGCGCGGTTGGAAGAAGAAACAAAGAGCACAAACAGAGTCATGGCCAGCGGAGGATCACGGCGGCGGTAGTCAATGGTCGTGTGAACATAGGCGGTGGTCTTCAGGGATTAGAGGGGAGACAAGGGGATAGAGAGGGAAAGTATAGAGAGAGAGAGAGAGAGAGAGAGAGAGAGAGAGAGAAATAGTAGTGGTCAAAACTGCGGCGAATTGGTGGGGTCAGTGAGCCCACCTGTGCTTTTTTTCACTTTTGCGACAACAACTGAACAAACTAGACAGCCGAGGGAGGGTCTCTGACTGGTGCAGTAGTTTTTGTTAAAAACCCCTGGCTGACTTGAAATAAATGGTGGTCCGGCCCGTTTATTCGGACCACCCAGTCAGAACAGTCAAGCACGCGACCAGGGTTCGATCCCGACAGGTGCACTTCATTTTCTTATTTAAAAATTTATTTGATAGGAGATAGAAATACCACGAAGTCTTTTGCTTTGTTTTTAAAAACAATAATATACTTTGAAAAATCGTTTAAAAAGGTTTAATTTGACAAGTTAAGTAAACGGGCCAACCCGGATTTTGAGACATGTCCAAGTTATGGGATTTCCAGGAAAAATTAGAAAGGTAGACCAAAACAGGCAAAAAAGGATAACTCAGCCAGAAGTAGAGAGAGAGAGTAAGATGGAATCTAACAGACAGACAGACAGACGAACAGGTATATAGAGAAACAGAGAGATAAACTTAGAGAGAGAGACATAGAGTGAGGGAAAAATTGAGACAGAAAGGGAGATATGGTGGAAGATGGAGAGAGAAAGACAGAGGGACAGAGAGAGAGAGATAGAGAGAGAGAGACCACCCCAAAAGGGCATTTCCCTGCTTTAAACGCGGACGCAATGAAGCTAAAAGTGCTTCTGAAGTGAAACGGGAAATGGGAGGGCCTGAGGGCATTCGGGGTCATGGAAACCCCGCCCCCTTGAGGCAAACACTCTCCCCTCCTCATCCTCCGTACTCTCTCCTCCCCAACAACCCTGGGTCTCTCCCCTCCGCACACTCTCTCCCCGACCGCCTGTACCTCCTAATTCCAATTGTCTTGTGTGCTTTGTCCCTTCCAACTGTCCGCGCCGTTTGTTTTCCGAATTTTGGAGCTCTCGAGACGAGGCGCCCGAAAATATCTCCGGCGGACCTTGTTCGGCCAACATCGACAACAAGCTAATTCGGGGGAGCTCGGCGAAGAGTACAGTACGCCATTGTTCACCTGGGGCATGGAAAATATAGACAATTCGGGTTGGCCCAGTTCTTTTATGGGAAACATATATAATCTAAGTTGGAAAAGGCTCAGGCTGCGCCGTTTCCGGCATTCGAAAAGAGGCTAAAATTACAGGAAGGCTAGTTTTGGAGGAGTGATGTTGCAAGATTAAATTTATTTTGAGAAGTTGAAATTTGAAATTTAGTTTGAGAAGTTTAGCTCAGCCTTGAGAAAGCGGTTTTTATTTGCCAAAAAGTAGGTCAAGCGGCCTTTGGTTGCCAAATAGCGGCTTTTATTTGCCAAAAAGTAGGTCAACCGGCCTTTAGTTGCAAAAAAGCGACGTTCATTTACCAAAAGTAGGTCAAGCGGCTTTTTTTAAACCAAAAAGTAGGTGAAGAGGCCTTTGGTCGTCAAAAAGCGGCTTTAATTTACGAAAAAGTAGGCCAAGCGGCCTTGGTTGCCAAAAAGCGGCCTTTGGTAGTCAAAAAACGGCTTTAAATTACGAAAAAGCATCCTTGGGTTGTCAAAAAACTATATTTGCCAAAAAAGTGGATTTAATTTACCCAAAAAGTAGGTCCAGCGGCCTTTGGTTTGCCAAAAAAGCGGCCTTTGATTGTCGAAAAGCGGCCTTTCGTTGTCAAAAAGCTGCTTTAATTCATAAAAAGCAGTCCAAGCGGCCGGTGGTTGCCAAAAAAGCAGGTCAAGCGGCTTCTGGTTGCCGAAAAGCGGCCTTCGGTTGTTAAAAAAACGACTTTTAATTGCTAAAAAGTAGGTCAAGCGGCTGCATTACCCTTCCAAGTCTTTTCAATGTGCACCCCTACTCATCGTATTGTTGCCCTTCAGATTCTCACAGTTGAAACTAGGTGTCATATTCCAATCAGATAAGAACTTCAAGCGTCCTCCATCTGTTCCCTATTGGGCAATCAAACCAGCCCCCGTGGATGACATCAGAGCAG
Source organism: Oscheius sp. G VE-2021 (assembly GCA_022343465.1). Classification (NCBI taxonomy): domain Eukaryota; kingdom Metazoa; phylum Nematoda; class Chromadorea; order Rhabditida; family Rhabditidae; genus Oscheius; species Oscheius sp. G VE-2021. Next base: position 4,287,990 of record JAJQXH010000030.1, on the reverse strand, counting down.
GGCTGGTCAGCTGAGTTAGTCATCAGACTGCAAATATGTGTGCACTTCGAGTGGACAGACACCCGGTCGAACTGAACACCGGTGGCTAGACGTTTCGTCGGAGAAGACAAGGGCAAATCAAAGGACATTTTGTGATTATCTCTTTATTGCAGACCAACAAGACAAAACGAGAATCAAAGAAATGGTAAAAGATCATGAACGACTGGTATCTACCGGTGGAGACTCAAAAGGCGTCCGCAGGGCTCGTCCACGATCTTGGCGGCTGCTTCGGTGGTACCCAGGTTGAGGAGTGCAAGTGGTTCGATTGTTTCTGAAAATTATTGATTGAAAAGGGAGAAGGAAAGGAGTGTTACCTGATGGGGGTGGGCTTGGTCCTAGTGCCTCATGTAGCCGAATTCGAAGGGGTCGCGGGTGGAGCCAGAGGCCTCGTGCTCCTGCAGGAAGACCTTCAGGCTTCGCGCAAGTTCCTTCACGGAGGGGAAGTTGTTCATCTGTATTCCCTGAAAAAGCGCATTTGAAGAAGAAGAGCACAGGAAGCATTACATCGACGAAGTTTCCTGTGTAGGGGGGCGGAGGGCCATCATAACGCGGCCTCCTTCTCTCGTTTCCGGAGATGCTGGGTCTTCCGGACGAGGCCTGGGTGGAGTTGACAGCCGCTTCTTCAGATTGGCACGGCGGAGTCGACTGGAAGGAGGCGGTGCTGCCATGAGGGGAACGACTCTTCTGAGGGGCCGGCATATTGTTGGAAGCGGTGGCCCAGCCTGAACGACGAGTTATTTTCCTTATCAATCATCAAAACCAACCGGTAGCGAACGAGCCCTGGGTGGAGTTGACAGCCGCTTCTTCAGATGGGCGCGGCGGCACAGGCTGGAAGGCGGTGTGGCCGGGCGGGGAAGGGCACCTCTGAGGAGTCGGCACATTGCTGGGAGCGTTGGTCGAGCCTGAATCATGATTCAAGAGGAAATTGCGGAGATCCTACCGATCGAATTGCTCTCTTCCTCGTCCTCATCCGACTCGGAGTCGTCCTCGTATTCCAGTCCCAGGTCGACGGCAGTCACTCGTTTGATGGTCGCGTGGGTCGCCACCGGTGCAGCAGTCGCCGAGAGACCGTGGACTCGCACTGCCTTGTCCGAAAGAACGACGCTCTGAAATGAAAATATAACTTAATTCCTAACAAGATAAACGCACTCCGTTGGGCTTGAGGACCATGTTGTCGCGGAAAATGCTGGTGACGAGGTCCTCCCACGCCTTGCAGTACAGATTCATAGGGTCCACGTCGACTCCGTGAGCCCTCTTGTAGATTTCGGACATCTGACTGATCTGAAACAGAAGATTGCTTTTCAACCAAAGGACTTTGGGGTTCTTGGTAGAAAATGAAACCCACTTGAAGAGGCTCCGGGTACATGTTGACGAGCATAGCGACGACCTTGTCGTACAACTCCTTCACCGACGGCTTGTCCCACTTCTTATGGCTCGTGTTTTCGACGGTCAGGTCCTTGTGTGCGGCAGCCCATTCTAAAATAGAGATGAACATAACCCTTACTAGACGATATACCTTGTTGCTGCTTGGCTATCTCCTTGGACATGAACACCCACTGACCGCTGGGGTCCGGGTTCAAGTCCATCTCCTCGGAGAGCCAGTCCCTGTGGATGGCGGCGAAGTTGTTCGTCGAGAAGAACTTCTGCATCTCGTCGGCGTCGATCTGGGCGTCGTAGAGCTGTTGGTAGCAGTGGTTCAGCTTCGTGATGGTGGCGTTGCCCTGGCACTTCTTCAGCGCAGCGATGATTCGCGCTTTGCCAGCCGCGGGCTAAACGAGGAATTATTACAGAACAAGCGGCTTTCTTACCCCTCCGGCTTCCATAGGTGTGGAGACGTTACGACCGACGATGGGAGTGGGCTGCATATGCGACGCGCTCGGCTTTGATCCGAAGCCACCACTGCTCGCTCCAAATCCACTGCTGCTAGCTCCGAATCCATTGTTGTTCGATCCAAATCCACCGCTGCTCGCTCCGAATCCACTGTTGCTCGCTCCGAATCCGTTGTTAGTGCCGAAGCCGTGGTTGTTAGATCCAAATCCGTTAGCTCTGAAGCCACCGCTGCTCGCTCCAATTCCATTGTACCGCTGAGACTGCTGAAATAGACAAATTAGTTTACAAATAAAGCAGCCATCGCTTACCGAAGGAGTCTGCTGCCTGAAGTTAGAAAACGAGGAACGAGTAGATCCAGACGGCGTGTTTGGTCTTCCCCTTCCTCCATTGAATCCGGGGGTGGCTCCGCCCATTCCTCCACGGAAGCTCCTCTGATTGTAGTTGTTGTAGGCACTCTGCTGGCCCTAAATAAAATATTTTACAACGTTCAGCTGGTACAACGAACCGACGGCCTGTTCTGGAAATTCCTGTTCTGGGTGGTGCGCTGGAACGCCGCCGGATTCTTGCCGTTCCTCCTCTTCTTTTTCTTCTGACAGGCGACCAGCGTGTGGATGTCGGCCGAGCGTTCGGACATCCTAAAATAGCCGAATCATAAAAAAAACTGGAAGGGAACTAACTTCGCTCGATAGCAGGTCTTTCCTTCGACCATGACGCGCTCCAGAGTGGGGTGGTCGTTGAGGAAGCTATCGAAGTCCATGTAGCCGAACTTCCTGAAGGGGACCTCGTCGCCGAAATCGTCCCTGAAAAAGTGGTTATTAGTAATCATATAAAACCAATAAGGATTTAAATAAAACCAAAGTATCAATATAAAATAGAGGAACTTACTCGAAAGTCTTTCTCAGTTTGTAGGCTGATCCTGGCTCCGGGAAGCCCATGGCGATCGAGTGTAGATCCACTCTGTATCGACGCAGTTCCGCGTCTATATCACCCATTTTCCTGAAATGCATATATTTAAATTGACCTTTTAAATGAGAAAAGAATATTAAAAGAAGAAAAAGCGGTTGAAATATCGAAACTAATTGCATACTTAACGAAATACACGCAGAAATGAAAACCAAAGCGAAAATAGGCGAGAGGACATAGAAACGGACTTATTTTTGCGAATTTTCGACGAGTCTAGTGCATAAAAGAACGTAAACATAAAAAATCAACAATAAACAAGAGCAAAATTTTTAAAAAAATAGTTCCTCGAATTTCACTTGAAAATCTCCAAAATGATCACAAATCTGTCATTTTCACTCATCTAAAAGCCTAGTTTTACGTATTCCATTCTCATATAATTTAATTTACATTATTTAAATCATTTGTAAAGTTAAAATAAACAAAAAACACGACAAAACAAGAGAAAAGGAACGGAAAAATAGGCCAAAAGCAGCTTCTAGAATTTAAGCCGTGGAGCTGAGCTGAAGCTACTGTCATGTGATTCGCAATTCGTTGCGGGACCCAACGCATCAAAAACTTCGTGTCGGGACCCAACGCTTTGAAACATTGATAACTTCGATCATCAAGAAACGTCACTTTATTTTCTATTCTTTATGAGCTTTTAAAAAAAAACAGAGCAAAAATATAAAAATACAAAGTATTAATTAATTAAATAAATAAAAAGTATAGAAGGAGCGTCATCTCCAGAAACAGACGACTGATTTGAAGGCGAGCCATGGAGAATGAGGGAGACAGCCGCATACGACCGGGAAGGTAGACCAAATAAGGGGCAAGGAGAGTGACTTTTACGCCATTGGCGTAAATTTACGGGTCTCTGATTTCCTAACCTTTGGCTCTCCCTCTACGTCTCTGCCCTATGATTATTCCTCTCCGTCTCTAACCATAAGCCAAAAATTTAAAAGCCAACCTAGCTTTATTTAAAAAAAAAGCTTTTAACCGCTTTTCCCGCGCTTTTAACTTGACTAGTTACAATTTTTTATCCAAATGCGTCACATTACGTCACTGCCAAATCGCCTAATTATAAAACTTATTATAAAATTAAACTTTCCTTAATTTCAATACACTATAAATTTCAGAGAAGTCAGAAAACATGGTTAAAATTTCGAATCTACCAAATCACCTTCTTTTAGAATTATTCAAAAAGGTAGTTTTATTATTAAACCATGTTTTAATAATAATTTTAGATGCCTAATCTTCATCTGCTTCGAATGAGGCAGACTTGTAAAGCCATGGATTTCTTTGTGGAAGAACAGAGGAAAATACTTTCGCGGAGAGCAATCAATGGCTTAATAATAAAAACAGATCCAGATTATATTAAACTAGTAAGTGATAAAAGAGAGAGAGAGAGAGAGAGAGAGAGAGAGAAAGAGAGAGAGGGAGAAAGAGAGAAAGAGAAAGAGAGAAAGAGAAAGAGAAAGAGAGAAAGAGAGAGAGAGAGAGAGAGAGAGAGAGAGAGGGAGAGAGGGAGAGAGAGAGAGAAAGAGAAAGAGAGAAAGAGAAAGAGAGATAGAGAAAGAGAGAAAGAGAGAGAGAGAGAGAGAGAGAGAGAGAGAGAAAGAGAGAGGGAGAGTGAGAGGGAGAGGGGGAGAGAGAGAGAAAGAGAGGGAGAGAGAGAGAGAGAGAGAGAGATACAGAGACACAGATAGAAAGAAAAAGATAAAAAGAGAGGGAGAGAGAGAAAGACAGAGAGAGAGAGAGAAAAAAAAAGAGAAAGATTGTTTTCAGAAAGGTTCTCGCACTGCAGTTCGCACAAGTTGGGACTTTCTCCCCATAGATGAAAAACAATTTCAAAAACAATTTTCTGGAACATCCATTGACACTTTTTCCGTATTTGTAAGTATTTTTTCAATTCTTGTACTTAAAAATCTTCCAGGGACCATTCACAAACACCGAAAAAAGTGATCTACTCCACTTTATAAATCATCTTCCCATTTGTAAAAGTTTGCAATTTGGTAGTTACGGCTCAGAAATTGACCACACTTTCCTAAACGAAGTAATCGACAAGATATCAGTTCGCTCATCTTACTCGTTCTTCTTATCCCAAAATTACATTAGTTCTCTTGAAATTTTGGAAAAGGTTTGGTTCAAGTCTTCTGAAGCCAAGAAATTATGAGAGTGTATGTGTCCCTGCGGATCTGTTTGCGCGCGCGTGTGTGTGTTCATATGTGTATATGTGAGAGCGTGAGAGTGTGTTTGTGTGCCTTTATATTTTAGAAAACACGAGCTTTGTGTGTATATGTATGTGTGCGTGTGCATGTGCGAGTGAGTGTGTGACTATGCATGTGTGTACGTATATGAGCGTGTTTTTGTGCGTGTATGTGTATGATCGTGTGTGCGTGTGTACGTGTGTATGGTTGTGTGAATGGGTATGTTATATGTGTACATGATGGTATGTATGTGTATCTGTGTATGCCTATGTGTCTATGTGTGTGTGTGTGTATGTGCGTGTGTGTGTGCGCGTGTGTGTGTGTGTGCGTGAGAGAGAGAGAGAGAGTGCGCGTGTATGTGGTTGTGTATATGTGTGCCTATATGTAAATGTGCATCTGCATGGTGTGCTCAGATGTGTGTGAGTGTGCGTGTACATGTGTGTAGATGTATGTATGTGTATCTGTGTATCTGTGTATGCGTTGTCCATGTGATGCCAATGAGTGTGTGGACGTGTGTGTCTGTATGTATGTGTGTACAAATCAGTGTATGTGTGTGATCGTGTGTGCGTGTGTACGGTTGTGTGAATGTTATGTGTGTATGTCTGTGTGAGAGTGAACGTGTGAAAGTATTAGTGAGGTTGATTAAGTGAATGTGTCTCTACATTTAGTGTACAAGTGTAAACATTTGAGAGTGTGTATGTGCGAACGTGAAGAGTGACTTATTGTAAGTGTGAAACTGTGCGTGTGTCCGTGTGTCCGTGGATTTCAGAAGACAGCAGCTTTGTGTGTGTGTGTGCGTGTGCATGTGTGCATGTGCGTTTATGATTTAGCAACCGTGTTTTCAGGATATCTTCCACGCCCCAAATTCCGGAAATTTGAAACAGCTAAGTTTCAACTTCGACGCCACGGATTGGCCAGTAGCCAAATTTTCCATAGAAGGCGTAACTTTTACCACTTTATGGGAACGTTCTCCTACCGAAAAAACCAGCAATTGCAGATTATACTTTACTCCCCTTTCCATTCGTTATGCTACATCCAACCAAAAGTTTGTTGTGATTTTTGAATACAAACGCTTTTACAACTACTACGTAAGCTGAAATTCAGCAGAAACATCTTAATTCTAAATTCAGAAGCTGCAGGTGGTCTTCGTTGACGGTTTCGCTGATGTGTGGCCTTCTGTTTTCGCCAAAATGGACGGCGAAATAAACGAAAAGGAGTTTTTCAATAAGCGCAGCGAAGTACAGCGAGATATTATCTCTGACAAATTAGCGAAGGTTATGGCATGACTATTTTTTACTGATTCAGTCTTATTTTAAGGTGCACCATTTCCAATTGATCAATAAACTTATATTCAGGCAGTAGCCTAAATATAAGTAGTCATTCTTTAAGAATTTAACAGAGTTTTTAAAAAAAAGACGAAGTACAGCAAACAAAAACTTATCTCTGAAAAATTTGCGGAGAAACTTCGGGAATAACAATTATTTTTTTAAAATTTGATTTTAAATTGCCTTCTTTCCAAGTGATCAATAAAAACCATTTCATTTACTCTTCTTATAGAATCACAATCGATTGACTAGTGGTTATTACATATTACTCATAAAACGTTCTTTAAAAAAAAAGAAAAGTCTCCTAACAAATGGAGATCATAAATGGAATGGGGTTATCAGTTTATGAATTGGAGGAGCTTCTCGGCCATCGTCACTCCGTCCCTGATCACGAAGGCGTGCTCGCAGTTCTTGTCGTCGATCACCACGTGGCCCTTGGGCAGGCGTTTCTCCATCTCCATGCCTGAAATTAAAGGGGAAGGTTAGATAGATAGAGAGAGAGAGAGAGAGAGAGAGAGAAAGAGAGGGAGAAAGAAAGAGAGAGGGAGGGAGGGAACCTACCGTATTCTAAAGGGCACCAGCCGTCCTCCACGCCGTAGTAGAAGTAGGTGAGGTCCTTGTGAGCTATCAGCTGGTCATCTAGCGTTACAATCTGAAAAAATAATTTTCATACAAGCCGCTTTTCGGCAACCAAAGGCCGCTCGCCCTGCTTTTTTAAAAAATTAAAAGCCGCTTGATCTCCCTTTTGTGAATTAAAAGCCGCCTTTTGGCAGCCATAGGCCGCTTCTGCTTTTTGGCGGAAAACCGCTTTTTGGCAACCTCTTCCGCTTTTTTTTGTTGGGAAAAGCCGCTTTTTTGTAACCAAAGGCCGCTTCGCTTTTTTTGTTGTTGGAAAAGCCGCTTTTTGGTAACCAAAGGCCGCTTTTGTTATTTTGGGGGAAAGCCGCTTTTTGCTAACCATAGGCCGCTTCTGTTTTTTTGGGGAAAGCCGCTTTTTGCTAACCATAGGCCGCTTGACATCCTTTTTGTGAATTAAAAACCGCTGACAACCATAGGCCGCTTCTGCTTTTTGGCGGAAAACCGCTTTGGCAACCAAAGGCCGCTTCAGCTGTTTGTTGGAAAAGCCGCTTTTTGGCAACCATAGGCCGCTTCTGTTTTATGGGGAAAGGCAACTTTTTTCAGGACAACCATAGGCGGCTCGACCTGTTTTTTGAATTTAAAAGCCGCTTTTGGCAACCATAGGCCGCTTGAGCCTCTGCGTCTCTAACCTTCTCCAATTCGTCGTTGGACATATGGACGATATTGCGGAAGACGTTCATGTGCAGCAGTTCCGAAGCAGATTCCACCACCTCTGCCGGCGACTAAAATTGATTTTACAAAAAATCAATCCAAAAAATTAAAATCCTTTAAAAAAAAACAAAAACACCTAATTAAAACAGTACCTGATCACCTAGATTGAATCCCACGAGCCATTTCTTCAAATTGACGGGCAGGCAGTCCAGCCAGAAGGTGAGGGACTTGGTGAGCCAGTCGTTGTCATTCAGGGTCTGAAAATGGCAGTGTGTGTGTGTGTGTGTGTGTGTGTGTGTGTGTGTGTATGTGCGTGTGTGACACCAACCGAGAGAAGTCTCTTCAACCTCAGCCCGTTCGGCGAATCCGCCATTCTTTCGACGGTGGGGAAGAGGCCGACCGCTTTGCGAATGTTGAAGTCGTCCTTTACATAGGGCAATATTCTAAATTAGACGGTTAGAGACAGAGACAGACAGAGAGAGAGAGAGAGAGAGAGAGACAGAGAGAGAAAGAGAGAGAGAAAGAGAGAGAGAGAGAGAGAGAGCGAAAGAGAGAGAGGGAGAGAGAGAGAGAGAGAGAGAGAGAGAGAGAGAGACCAACCTATACATCATATAGGATCCAATGCTGTGGCCCAAAAAGTAGACCTTGTTCCCCCTGGGCAACATTTCCCTCACAAAGTCGAGCTTGTGCTGCACTTGTTCGTCCAGCAGGAAACGTTCTGAAAGCCTTTGTGTGAGTGCGTGAGAACGTGTGCTCGTGAACCCGTGGGCACGTGCAGACATCACTTACCATTATGCCTATGTCCCCCGCAGTGCCTCAGTTCCTGTGGCATGGTGACGTGGTTCAGATGGGATACGGTATAGAAAAGGTACTGGTGCTTGCGCTCGCCGATGCGCTCCTCCCGCGCCAGGAGATTCCTCAACAGGCGGTAGCCGAAGTCCGCGTAGAAGCCCTCGTTTCCGGGATTGCCTGGAAATTACAGATTCAATAAATAAAAGCTAAAATTACTAAAAAATCAATCGATGCTTTTGTTGCCCGAGGTCAATGTTTTTCGCTAAAAAGTGACAAAAAGTCCGATGACGTGGGGACAACTTCTTGGCTCCTTTGGGACAACTTGTCCGCCCGCTGTTTACAAGTTACATCTTGTATATGGCAACATGTGCACAGTAGAACAACTTCAAAACGTACTGGAAAACAGAGTTGTGGAAGTAAAAATCTGCCGCATCCGCCTCAGATGACTGGAAGTTTTCGCATTTTCTGGCGCCTTTGGCTGGTTTCTGATTTTCTCACCTCAGGCCGCTTTCACTGCTCGCAGCTTCTATTCGGCGGTAAATTTGAATTCAGTCGGGCGCATACATGGGCAGGTTGAGCGCGACTTCGGAAATTTTCCCGGATGATTTTTTCCCCATGTGGTCGCCCCCATATAAACATTGCCGATAGAGCACGTTTACTGTTCTTAATAAAATGCAGTCTCATTTCCCAAATGAATTTCTCAGCTGCCAGATGAATTGGTGAAACCTAGTAGCATTCATAATTAGTAGTACCAAAAATACCCTAAATCTTTTTGGAATCCCAAATGATTACTCATTTCGTGTTCTTAGACGAACACATAAATCTGAATTTGAGCTTTATGTCCCATGTGGCTCAAACTGGCACCGGATTCATCCAGATTTTTTGAAAACTTTTTAGTTTTTTTGTTTTCCAAAATTATCATTCAGCCAGAACAATTGAAAAGTGCCTATTTTATTCACAATTCATCTGGGAAATATGTGCTCCCAATTGTCTATTGACATAGTTGGTAGTTGGGGTCCCGCCGCGACAATCTGGCGAGGGGCGACCAAGCCGTGCGGCAGTCGGCCATTTCAATTTTTTTCCAAAAAAAAAATTCCCGGATTTTTTTCATCATGTGGTCCCCCCTTATGTGTCAAAAACGGGCGTTTCGGGGGATTTAGAATGTTCCAGAATTATCGAGAAAATCGAGTCTCGATGCGAGACTAATGTTAGACATAACAAAATCTTCAAATTGGTCTGATGTTTCGGGAATTTAAAATAATAATTCAAACGGCCCTGAACGACGACTTTACGGGAAAATAATAAGTACTAAACTACTTTTCATATTTTTCTAAACTTTCCACATTTTGAATGTGACTTTCAAAACATACCAAACCAGAATATTCCTTCAAAAAAATTAAATTTTTTAAAATTTTAAATGGCTATTTTTTATTATTCTGTGTTTTATTACGCTTTTTACAAAAATCCCCTTGTAAATCATTTAAAAAATGAAAGAAATAATGAAAATTATTGGTCTAAATTTAAAGTCGGCCGTAAAATGACTTCGAAATCATGTTTGCAAAATTGCCATGTTTTGGAAGTGAAGCCACATCCATTCTTTACAACCGACTTTGATGAATGCGTTGGTAAAGTGCAATTTCTGCATATTTTTGTCGTCAGATTTTTTTAAGCTACCTCACCACCAACAAGAACTAGCCACAACACAAGAGGCAATTGCAGTGGCTACCTGGGATCATGAGGATGACGATACGATTATCCTGCTCTCCCTGGTTCTCCACAGCCAGTGTCTGTTTGGAGATGTCGGTTCCGATGACGGAGAACCGCGTCCATCGCCCACCCACCGGCGCCCAATCCACATGCCGTGTCAGCTCCCTCAACATCTGAATCTCAATTGGAAACATCAGAATCATCATGGCAAGAGAAAAGAGAGGATGCATCCTCTAGATAGGCAAAAAGAGGAAGGGATACGACCAACTCATTCATTTTTAAATGGTCACAGACAAAAAGATTGATTAAGTTGGGGAAAATGACAATAAATAGTCAAAAGGTGATGAGGGAGGAGAGTTATTTGAAGGAGGTGGTGTCGAGCATGGCGGCGAGGTTCTGGACGATGTTGTCTCCGAGCAGGGTGGTCACCTCCTCCTGCAGATGACGCTTCGGGTCCTGCTTTCCAATGTTTTTGATCTCCAATTCGTGATCGGTCATCTTCTCCTCGTCTTCGAGGGCCTGGAATGAGAGGGAATTAGATTAGTCTTGTAAATCACTTTTTTGCCTATTTCAGCGAATTCTGGCAAACTCAGGCAGCTTTCCGCTTTTTTGGTAACCTCAGGCCGCTTTCCGCTTTTTCTGGTAACATCAGGCCGCTTTCCGCTTTTCTGGCGACCTCAGGCCGCTTTCCGCTTTTATGGCAACCTTAGGCCGCTTTCCGCTTTTCTGGCGACCTCAGGCCGCTTTCCGCTTTTTCTGGCGACCTCAGGCTGCTTTCCGCTTTTTATGGCGACCTCAGGCCGCTTCCCGTTTTTTTTGGCGACCTCAGGCTGCTTTCCGCTTTTTATGGCGACCTCAGGCCGCTTTCCGCTTTTCTGGCGACCTCAGGCTGCTTTTTTTTGCGGATTCTGGCAACCTCAGGCCGCTTTCTGCGCCTCTACCGCTCTCTCTCCCTCACCTTCTTGTAGTTCTTGGCCAACTTGAGCATCTGCTGCATGCTGTTGTGATTCTTCGTGCAGCACTTCTCATATCCCTCCAGAGCCAGGGAATCCATCCACGACTGCTTGTTCAGGTTCAGCAGCATCTGAATGGTACTCAATTTTACATGATTTGTATTCAAAACTACCTTCTGCTCGAGATCGTGGGTCTTGTATGCGATGGGGATGGAGTAATAGTGTCTGTTCAGTCCGTGGATCAGCGCCTGGATGCTGGGCTTCTGCAGATGTCCCAGGTTGCTGGTGGTCTGACGAGGCTCCTGGTTGAGGGCCATCGACTGCGGGTTGATGGTGCGGAAGGCATCGATGACGACCTGGAACGGCGGGATGAATTTTTGTGGAAACATTGGGGAGGCGAGAGGGCCGCCCCCGAGGGAGACGTCTGTCAGAAAGGCGAGGCTTAGCGACGAGCGAATGGGACATTTAGGAGGGAGAGAGGGAATCAAAGACTGGTTTGTTAACTAAATCGAGGAGACTTTTGGGTGGTGCTATACGCAAATTTATGAATGCAAAATTCAAATAAGGTCGTGTATTGTCAAATAGTGGAGTAAATTGAAGTTAAGGGGCTTAAAGGGAAGTCTAGCCATTTCAAGAAGAATTGAAATTGCGGCCTCACGCCAGCCGAGAACAGCTGAATGATCATTGAGGCGTTCCGGGTCGCAAAAATAATACAAGTGCGAGCGCACTGGTGATTAATGTGCTAAAAACAACAGAAGTTAAAATGACGCTGACAAGAAATAGGGTAAACTTTGGCCAGGCTCATATCCCGGTGACTTTAGACCGCTTTCTGATTTTTGGTGACCTAAGGCCGCTTTTTCTGGCAACATCAGGCCGCTTCCGCTTTTTTTTCGGTAACCTCAGGCCGCTTTCTGCCCGGCAAAAAAAACCCCATTTTAAATTTTTTAAATTAAAAAATTGTTGCAGTAAATTTTTAAACTACTTAAACTGCCTTAAATATGTTTAAGTCGCCATTTTAGTCAATTAGTTAGACAAAAAGAAGCGCACCGACCGGGATAAAACCTTTAACACGGTGATTGGTAATTTTAGGGACCAATTTGAGTTGAGAACCTGACTTGGAAATAAAATTAAATTTAAAACATTTTGTTTACAAATCTTTTACAGGTATCACTGTATTTCACAGTCCTTTAAAGACGGCAGGACGGCGGGAGATTCAAAAGCTGGGCGGTCCGCAAACATCGAGGGTTCGGATCCGCACGGGTAACCTTTTTTTCTTTTCTTTATAAATTTTAAACATACTTTTAAAGTAACTTCCATAGTTTCTATTATCGTTTTGACTATTCAAAAAAATTGTTGGGCGGAACCGAACCCTCGATGTTCGACTGATACACGGCCCGAATCCACTTTTAGACAGACGAGCGGTCCAAAATAAAGTCAGACATCCATCTATCAGCTGAATCCAGCCGTGTGACCGAATGGCGCACACTTTGTTCTCTGAGACCTAAAAACGTGGGCGACGGCCGCCCCCAGGGAACGCTAGATCAGTCCGGGTCGCGGACATTGAGAAATGGTGAAAGACGTCTGTCCATCGCAGCCGGGGCTCCAGTGCTAAAAACTGACTTTTCCCTTGACGGATTGGATGGGGTCGACGACGACGGCGACAGCGCGGTCGGAGAGGGCCTCGAACGACTGCTGGGTGTTGATGTCGACGCCCGAGAGCCAGCAGCCGAATCCGGGGTGGGAGTGGTACCTGAAATGGATTTAGTTAGACAAAGGTAATCATAAAGTGACTTTTGCTTCTGAAATTAGAGATGTAGTCCACGGAGCAAATATGGAACCATTAGGGTGATGAAAGTAAACAAAGGCCCTAGACATCGCGGCGGGACCCAAAAAGCCTCGATTTAGCAGCGAATGGGGCCAAGAAAGCGTTGGAAAAAAAGAGGAAACTAACCATCCAACGACCATTTCAGGCCTTCCGGTCTGCTTCAGCATGTCGAGCATCTTAGCCTGGAAGACGGGATCCACGGCTTCGACGGAGACTCCCTAAACCCGTAAATGTACAGAAATTGACGGAAAATGGCTACCGTTCCGGACTGGGGCATGGCAAAGACATCGATGACGTTCACGGTGTACTCGTCGACGAACTCTCCCAGCATCAGACCCATGACCTAAAGAAATAAGATAAAATCAGTCCTTTAAATTGGGATTTAGGCCTTTAAAATCTGATCCAAAACTTTAAAATTGGTAAATTAGACCTTGAAAAACGTACCTCCATGGGGACTCCGGCTCTTCCGTGCTTGAGCATCTTCAGCAGAGCGAGAGAGGAGATGTAGACGGTCTCGGAGGTGTCCACCTGGTTGGAGTCGGCCGGCGCTCCGGCAAACTGGCCGAGGCCTCCGCCGAGTCCTCCGAGTCGCAGAAATCGCTCCATTTTCTGGAAATAAGACATTTTAAAATTATAATTAAGATAAATATTAGAAAAAAAATAACAAAGAATAGAGCACCGCTCAGGAGGAGGTGAAATAATGGTCTGTGGAGGGGCAACGCTGCTTTCGAGGTCAATAAAAAGCGCTGATTAACAAAAATCGATTATATTGCAGAAGGCAACGCTTTTTTAAATTATCTGCTTTTTATATCGCTTTTATGGGTCCTCACGCGAAAAATAAATGAAATATTTAAATCTTACAGGGGCATTTACAAAAAGTTACGAAATTCGGTTTTCAGTGAAAATCTGAGGTTTTAGGCAATTTCCTTGATAAATTCGCGATTTCAAATGATATTTAATTGATCAAATTAATTTTAATCTATTCAAAATTCCCAGAAACTAAGAGATTTTCCCCAAAATCTGTCTAATCTGTATTCAACTCAAAGGAACCAACTTTTTGGCGTTTTTAGTGAAAATCAATTAATATATTCAAACAAATCAATATTTTCAACTACAATAACGCACAAAATACAAAGAAAATAAACAAACATCAAAGGAAATGGCGGGAGAGAAAGCGAGAATACAAAATTGTCAGCATTTTTGTAGCATCGTCGTGGCGGCGAAAATGCGATACGTGACTGCGTCTTTTTCAAAAAGCTGGTATTTTCGAGCAGACGCGAGCACTCTTTGACAGCCGCCCGCCGGGTGAACTGATATGCGAGATTGCACTTCTGTCTCTGACAGATTAATACGTTGCTACTGTTTTGAGCTCTATTATTTGATTATTTTGATCTTTATTTAATATATTCATGATTTTAACCGAGAATATAGAGCAATTATGGTCAATTCAGGTGAAGATATATTTTTAAAAAGCTGTTAAACTATAAAAATTAGTAGAAAATGGTAATTTTTATTGATTTCCTCGTCATGGAACTAGTTTTCACACTTTGAAGTGATCTATGAAGTTTTGTTTACTTTGCAATACGGCTGCTGAATGTGAGCGTATCAGCTGCTGATGAAAAAAGATAAACAGAGAACATTCAATCTCTCTCTCCTCTCTCTCTCTCTCTCTCTCTCTCTCTCTCTCGCTCTATCTCTCTCTCTTTATCTATGTCTGTCTGTCTGTCTGTCTGTCTGTCTGTCTGTCTGTCTGTCTGTCTGTCTGTCTGTCTGTCTGTCTGTCTCTCTCTCTCTCTTCTCTCTCTCTCCCTCTCTCTCCCTCCTCTCTCTCTCTCTCTCTCTCTCTCTCTCTTCTCTCTCTCTTCCTCTCTCTCTCCCTCTCTCTCTCTCTCTCTCTCTCTCTCTCTCTCTCTTCTCTCTCTCTTCCTCTCTCTCTCTCCCTCTCTCTCCCTCCTCTCTCTCTCTATCTCTCTCTCTCTCTGCCGATCTCTGATCCCATTCACTGTAATCGTCCCGTGTAATGTTTATACTTTCCTTCCCACATCCTTTCATTCCCTCCACAGGCGCCTATCCTTCGCCTAAATCGATTTTTCAGCCATGCATTGGCATACCACCACTCTACTGATCTGCCTCTACGGTATAGTCAAAGAATTCCGCCCTGCAACCCCCTTCCTCACCCCTTTCCTCGTCTCAGACTACAAAAACCTCACCCTGGAAAAGGTCTACGGTGACATCTATCCCTACTGGACCTACTCCTACCTAGTATTCCTGGTTAGGGCCCTAAGAAACATCGATTTTAAAGAATTCTTCAGATTCCTGTTTTCTTCCTTACTGATATTCTGAGGTACAAACCGATTATCATATTGGAAGCAGCTTGTTATGTTGGAACTTGGGCTCTCCTGGTGTGGGGACAGGGAGTTAGGCAGATGCAATTGATGCAGATCATATTTGGTAAGGACTTTGAAAGAGAGAGAGAGAGAGAGAGAGAGAGAGAGAGAGAGAGAGAAAGTAGGGAAGCCATAGTTAAGGCAAAACTAAGGTCTTTTAGGTCTTTCCTCAGCGGCTGAAGTTTCCTACTAT
>JAJQXH010000030.1:4255000-4265000 GCA_022343465.1 Oscheius sp. G VE-2021 | reverse complement strand
AATAACCTTGAAGTTACGTTTTCCGGCCAACCACATCTGCAAATCAGCTTTCTCTATCTCTCTCTCTCTCTCTCTCTCTCTCTCTCTCTCTCTCTCTCTCTTCTCTCTCTCTCTCTCTCTCTCTCTAACCTTCAATAATCTGTTTATTCCTTCACATGTTACATTCGTTGTTTCAAGGACCAAGGTCCTTCCTTGAAGCTTCAGAAACTGATCATCATCGATTTCTGCGATACAATTAATTTTGTCCAACTAAACGATTAATTTTGAATTGCATGTGAACATTTCAAAATTACCTTTCGAATAACTTCCGAGTTAAAATCCAATTTAACAAATTCATTGTCAGTTTTAAACGATTTTGCTTTGAAAACCTAAAATAAATGTTAATTTTTCTGAAATTTAAAAAATATTAAAATACCTTTATCAGTCGGGTATACAACTCTGGGCTTATACAATCTGGATAATTGCTGCAAATTTTCAGTTCTTCGACTCCAACGTCACAATTTCGAGAAAATCGAAAAGTTTATGGCAGTCCAAATCTTGAGGAAGCTGAAAGTTAAAAATTAGTTTTAGACGGGGGTTAAATCAAGTTACTCTAAGAAGCTAAGGTTTCTTAAAGGCAAGCTACCCTAAGAAACTAAAATTTCCTTAAGTCTAAGAAGCTAAGGTTGCCTTAAGTCAAGAAACCCTAAGAAGCTAATGTTTCCTTAAGTCAAGTTACCCTAAGAAGTTAATGTTTCCCGAAATTAAGTTACCCTAAGAAGTTAAGGTTACCTAAAGTCAAGTTACCCTAAGAAGCTAAGGTTTCCTGAAATTAAGTTACCCTAAGAAGCTAAGGTTTCCTGAAATTAAGTTACCCTAAGAAACTTAGGTTGCCTTAAGTCAAGTTACCCTAAGAATATGCAGAACAATTTGAATATTTCGAACTGGAGAGGAAAAATACTTTTTTTTACAAAAATATTCGACCTAACCCCAAAATTGGTGTAAAAATCTCAAAAACTCACCGAAACTTCTAATTTCCTAGCCAAAACCCGAAAAGTGTCCACATTTTCTCCAACATAATATGAAATATAATAACCATTTTCATCCAAAATTTTAAAATTCTTTGAAAGCTGAAACAATTTATTTATTTTGTTGTATAAAATGAGAAAAAAATTTTAAAGTTTAAAAAAAGGTTTAAAAAATAAAAATTCATAAATTTTTATATAGAAAAATTCACTCACAGGATGTTCAAAAAGCTCCAATTTTTCGTAAAACAGGTGTTTTTTAAGGTTCGAAGTTGTTTCGTAACCAAAATAACAAGATCTCTTAAATTTCGCAAACTCCTTATTTTCTATCTGAAAATTCAAATTTATAAAAAAAAATTTAAACTTTTTTTAAATTTTTAGTTTTTTAGTTTTTTTTATAAACTAGGGTACCTTTTTAATGACCTCAAGTTGCATTAGTCGATTCATCCTACGAAAATCGACAGGCATCTAAAATATTTACATTGTAGTTCATTATTTTTAAATAAAATTAGCAAAAAAAATTGAAAAGCCAGTTTTTTTTGTAAGCAGGATGTGTAACTGATGCCAAACCAGTTTGTTGTGAAAGCGGATAAAAGCGAGGTTTTCAGCTTTTTTTTCTTATTTATTGATTATTTTTTGGCTTTTTAAACAATTTAGGTTTAAATTTTTAGAGAAAACAAGATTCAAATGCTGACACAAACAAAATATGGTAGTTTTTAAAGGTTAAATTGATTAAATTTAGAATTAATTTTTAAAAAAATGAGTGAGAAAGAAGAGAGATAGAAGGAGAAAGAGAGACGCAGACTCTCTCTCTCTTTCTCTCTCTCTCTCTCTCTCTCTTTCTCTTTCTCTCTCTCTCTCTCTCTCTCTCTCTCTCTCTGTCTCCAAACCTGATGGATGCGAAAAATAAATTCATTTTTAAACGCTAACAAAAACTAAGTAACAATATCAACAATATGTACAAGTCGGAGTTCTCGGGGTTCAACTATGTCTGGTTCGCACCACTCCATCCGTTAGAGCCTCGTTGTAGTTTGGTGGACGAGCTTCTCTCTGCTCCATCATTAGCATTCGTCGTCGCTCCTGGAAATCAGGCTATGCGTGTATTTTCTACAGTAACCCACCTCTTCCATGAACCTGTCGGTCCTCACTTTCACCATCACCGCTCCTCCAATATACAAAAGCGTGATGAAGACCCCTGTTGAGATTACAATGATCAAAATGGTAACCAAAGAGTTGGATTCTGAAATTTTAAACAGTTTTCATTAAAAAGCTAAAGTTACGTTGTATAACTCTTAGTTCAACTAGGTCTCTGTCGGGGATAATTGGAGGCAGGGTTATGGGATCACCTTGGTAGTTGGAAACTTGAAGTTCGTTGTACTTTGAATTTTCCTGGATTACAACTTATATATATATATATATATATATATATATATATATATATATATATATATTTATATATATATATATATATATATATATATATATATATATATATATATATATATATATATATATATATCTCCCTCTCTCTCTCCCTCCCACCCACCCACTCAACAAACCACCAGCATCAGTGAAATCTCCTCCGCTGACAAAGATGACTTCTCCCCTTCAAAAGGCTTAGTGATCGTAAAGTTGAATTGAACTCCTAAACTTTTAGTTTCTCTTAAAGGGGAAGGACCAGGTTAAAGTAATTTTTCTGATTTTGCGATAAAATCCTAGACCTCATTCTCTGGATTCCGAAAAATACTTTTTTTACCCATTTTGGATCAAAATGAATCGATTTAGGAGCGCTTGAAATTTGGGGAAATTGTCATTTGAATTGCCGCCAACTCTGCGTCTCCCCATTTCCCACACTCTCTCGCCCACTCTAGCCGTGTTTACGTGCGGCAAACGCGTAAAACGGCCGTGTAAACGCGCCCCTTTTGCAGTCCAAATCATATAAAAGGGGTATTTTTCGGAATCGTGGAAACGATGTTTACTCAATGAAACTGTAATAAAAATACGTTGAAAAATCAATTTTACGAGGTCCTTCCCCTTTAAACTACAGTAACCTACCCATAAATATACCAGCGTTCTTAAATCTCGCAGGAGAGACACGTAAAGCCACGGCCAGGGCATCGGTCCATTTTCCAGGAAGGGTATCGGAACTGTTTCCGACCAGAGAGGCGTAAGTATTGCCTCCGTCGAAGCGGACTACCACTTTTCTTGCATTTCCGTCTCCGATGAGCTTTCTTTGAATGATTGTAAAGTTGATTTTGGTAATGGCTGCTCCGTCATAGGGGTAGAAGCCACTTTGGGGGCTTACGGCACGCATCACTGCTTGGAGGGCCTGAAAGAGAAGGTTGAAATATTTGGAACTGTGTCGCATTCGTTAAGGGCTTTTAGGTATTTAAGGTCTTAAAAACAAAATAATCCTTAAAAATCTTAAAGGAAACTTAAGACCCTAAAAATAGTAAAGGAAACCTTATGGGCCAAATCTTAAGGTCAATCTTATGGGATGACTGTCCTTAACCTTAAACTTAGAATTAACCCTAACTGCAATATCCCTGCCTTAATAAGAGTTTTTTATTCCTTAGTTACTTTAGGGACTTTAAGGTAATGGGGTAGTTGTTAGTTTAGGTTATTTCCACAGCTTAGGTTATAAGGCACTAAAGATAAGGTATTAAGTCATTTACCCTTCCAAGGTTGGCGCGAAGGCCTTAACGTTATATCTTTTTAAGCCCTTAGTGAGGTTAAGATAATGGAAAGTTGCTCGTTAAGGAAAATTTCAATGCTTGGGTTATATGTCATTGGCGTCTTAAGGTAAAAACTTTTTTTAAATTTCAAGGTAATGCGTTGGTTGCTTCTTTAGGTCATTTTTAAGGTTTAGGTGATAAGGCACTAGGGGTAAGGTTAAGATATTAAGGCGTTAGCTCCTCAAATTGAAAAAGATATGCCTTAAGGTTTCTTAAGCTTTTAGGCCATTTTCAAGACATAGTCTATAAGGCACTAAGGGTTAAGGTAATAAGGCCTTAGCTCCTCTAATTGAAAAAGTTATGCCTTAATGTTTCTTCAGGTTTCAGGTCATTTTCAAGACTCAGGTTATAAGGGACTAAGGTTAAGGTATTAAGTCCTTAGCTCCTAAAACTGAAAAAAAAAGTTATGCTTTAAGGGTTCTTAAGATTTTAGGTCATTTCCAGACTTAGGTTATAGAGAACTAAGGGTTAAGGTGATAAGGCCTTAGCTCCTCTAATTGAAAAAAAAAGAAACCCACATATCCCTGTGGCTGCTGCGACGGCTTAAACGGAGGCCTCAAAATAAAACTGACAACCACTGTCGATCCATTCTTTGTCAAGCAATTCCAATCCTCCAATCTTCCACTTTGCCCACTCAGACTGCTAAACTTGGTGACCATAGAAAGCATCTGTGCTGGTGTGGGTTCCACTGTCGTATTCAAATTGAAGAAGAGCTTAACGTCATTATGAAGAGGTACTACAGGTGGAATTGGTGGAGCCACAGAGTAGACGGACAGATAGCCTGAGGAAAAGCACTGGCATTCCATAAAATCCACTTTTCCGATTCTAGTGGCATAGGTTGAAGTTTTGCAGCTGTTATCCCATCCGGCGTCTGTGTAAATGTAACACTAAAGTAAGGTTTACAATGTTGTAAAGTTTACAAACCGCGTAGAAATCGGTTGAGCGGTAGTTTGACAATGGAATCATGGCGGTGTAGGCGGTGATAGTTTTTGAAAACGACATTGATGGGAGAATTGTGCTTCCTGATGAGGGATCGACTATGGAAATCTGAAAGGTTGATATTGGTAAGGCCTTAACATCCTTAAGGTTTAGGTTTCCTTAGTGGCCCTAATCGTAATGTTAGGGTTTGTTCTAGGAACTTAGGTATTAGAACTAGCCTTAAAGAAATAAGGGAAAACTGATCAAAAAGGCTTTTGCGTCTTAAGGTAAGGTAAGACGGTTAAGTTAAGATAGATAGCTAGGGTAATGTAGCGTTTACTTAAGTTAAGAGATAAGGTAAGAGGTAAGGTAAGAGGCTTAAGATCTTAGTGAGTTAAGGTTAATTATAGTTGCTCTTTAAGGTTAGTTCCAGGCTAAGTTTATAATGAATGAACGTCTTAAAGAAAAGCTTTTTTAGTCTTTATTATGGCCTTAACATCCTTAATGTTAGGTGTTTCTTATGCGTTTTAAGATTTTGCCGTTTAAGGTAAGATCTTCTTAAGTCCTTAGTGAGTTAAGGAAAAGGTGTAGTTGATCCATAAGGTTAGTTCGAGGCTTAGGTTATGAGCCACGTGCGTCTTAGGATAAAATATCATTTAGTGCTTATTAAGGCGTTAATGACCTTAAGAAATTAACGGTTAGGTGTTCCTTATGAGCATTAGGGTGAGTCTTCCATTTTGGCTAAAAGGCAGTCTCTTAAGCTAAGAACTCTAATATTCCTTAGTGACCTTAAGGTGTTAAGGTCAAATGTTAAGGTTTTAGGGCCTTCGCAATTCTTTAAGTCTTAAGGTACTTTAGGCCCAAACACTCACCCTGTACATCGCCGAAACCGATCGATTCAACGCAACTGGAGCGTTTGTGTAAAACCGATCTTCCATGTTCGTATTATCACTAAAATGTTCCACTTTTTAAGGTAGTTAAGACCTTAAGTACCTAAAAGCAGCCGCCGCAATCCTAGCCGTTGCTAGGCAAACGTGATGACACATGAAATTTACGCCACAGGTATATTCCTTGAAGATCGATTGGAAAACATCAGAAAAGCGAACCTAAACGGTAATTATCAAATTTTGAAGTAAATTAGCATACTGTAGCTGAATTTCCTGCAGTTGTGAAGGAAGTGTTTAGGAAGTTTTTGATGCTTGGGTTTACGGATTGGGCTTGGATGACGGTGTAGTTTATACCCTGAAAGATGGGGCTCATGGGTGACACAGGCTCACACACTCACATAATGACACGCTCACATGCTCACACACTCGCACACAGTTCCATTTCCACACACTCTCACACTCACACTCAGCTGCATGCACTCACATACACACACTCACTCACAAACACAAACACACATACACACACGTATACATATACACACGTACACGCATACACACTCACACATGTGCACACACATACACACTCACACATTCACACACTCACGCACTCACGCACTCACATGCTGACATGCTTACACATTCACCAACTCACACTCTCATACACTCACACATTCTCACACTCACACACTCACCAAATCACATATTCACTAAATCACACATAATATCACACACACTCACTCACACACTCACACACTCACACACTCACACATTTACACATAAACTTACCTGCGCTTTCATAATCCTCGTGGATTGTTCATCCAACTGCAAGCAAAAGTCAGACAGGAAATCTTTCACATTCGCCAACAACACATCAACCACTTTTTCGTCTCTCGACAGAAGTACATCGTAGATTCCCAAAAGATCGCTGGCCTAAATCGAAGTTTTAAAGATTTACTGAATTTAAGTACATCTTTCTCAGTTCTTGGCTTAGATTCGGTTAGAGTATTGATTTCAGCTGCTCGTTTTCTTCGAGCGGAGAGGTTGTCCAATCCGAGTTTAGTTCTGTATTTGGTCAGGAGGGGTTGAACATCGGCGATGACTTCACTGGAGACGTAGGGGAGCATGTCTGTCACGGCTTCGACTACGTCGTACCATTCGGAGACGTCACTGAAACAGTGGAGTGATGAGGAAAGAGAGATAGGAAGAGACAGAGATAGAGACCGTGAGGGCGTGAAGACGTGAAACCGTGAGGCCGGGAGGATGTGAAACCGTGAGAGCATGAGGTTGTGAAACAGTAAGACCGTGAGGACGTAAAACCGTGAGGACGTGAAACCGTCAGACTGTCAAACCGTGAGGACATGAAACCGTGAGACCGTGAGGACGTGACACCGTGAAATCATGAGACCGTGAGGACGTGAAACCGTAAGAAAGTAAAATCGTGAGAACGTGAGACCGTGAGACAGTTAGGACGTGAAACCATGAGATCGTGACGACGTGAAACCGTCAGACCGTGAAACCGTGAGGACGTGAAACCGTCAGACCGTGAGGACGTGACACCGTAAGACCGTGAGGACGTAAAACCGTAAGACCGTGAAACCGTGAGGACGTGAGACTGTGACGGCGTGAAATCGTGATACAGTGAAATCATGAGACCGTGAGCACGTGAAACCGTAAGAACGTGAAACCGTGAGGACGTGAAACCGTGAGGACGTGAGACCGTGAGGGCGTGAGACCGTGAGTGCGTGAAACCGTGAGACCGTAAACCGTGGAGCCGTGAAACCGCGAAACAGTGAGACCGTGGGGAAGTGAAACGTGAGAACGTCAAACCGTGAGGCCGTTAAACTGTGAGTACGTGAAACCTTGATACCGTGAAACCATGAAACCGTGAGGACGTGAGTATCCCAAAAACTCACCTTTGCGGTGATATCGTATGAATCAACGCCAACGTCACTCTATCCGCCATAACCGGATCGATATACTCTTGACACAACTCCATTCCAATCGCATTCATCTTCTGCAAAGCTTCCAGAACATTCCCTAAACTCTTAAAAGTTTAAGGCCTTAACTCCCTTACCATTAGCCACATCCATATTGACCTTAGCCATCACGTCATTCATCGATATTGTTATGTTTTCAGGCGTATTAGTTTCAAATGAAGAAGATTGGGCTGTCTTGCAGAGCCCATTCTTGTCACAGATTTCAACCTGGGCTTTGAAGCCGAGCCGTTGCTTACAGCCGGCTGTCTTTGAAGATCCAGAAGGGAGCACAACTTGAACGGAAGATAGAGAGTTCCGGGGGAGCCAGATGTCTTCAGAATGGTTGTTTGCCATTAAAACTTTGTAGCCGAAGCGGTAGGTCACTGATGAATCAGTGGCTCCCCAGCCATCTCCCAGTCTGAGGGTCACATCGCTATTTAGGCCTGTGAGGTTCTTATTCGGGACGACTTCCACAGCTCCGAAGGGTAGTTCCGCCTTGGTTTGGAGATCCACGTCGGCTGAAGAGGCCCCCTGGGCGTTGGAGGCTGTGAGTCTTAGGAGGTAGAGAGAGTTTGGGGAGAGACCAGCCCATCGGGGGAAGAGTTTAGTGTCCTTGGGAGGGATTGTGAGGGAGACCATCATCTTCCGAGCGGTGGATCCTATGGTGAAGGTGGAGTTCTTCTTTAGGATGAAGTCGTCGAGATTGAAGAAGCCATAGCCTTTGGAGCGAATGACTTCCCATTGGACGTCTGTGGGAGCGACGTCGCTAGAGACGAGGGCGATCAATCTGAAATTGTTTGGAATTAAAGGGGAAGGACCAGGTTAAAGTAATTTTTCTGATTTGGCGATAAAAGCCTAGACCTCATTCTCAGGATTCCGAAAAATACCTTTTTTACCCATTTTGGATCAAAATGAATCGATTTAGGAGCGCTTGAAATTTGGGGAAATTCCCGTTTGAATTGCCGCCAACTCTGCGTCTCCCCATCTCCCACACTCTCTCGCCCACTCTAGCCGTGTTTACGTGCGGCAAACGCGTAAAACGGCCGTGTAAACGCGCCCCTGTTGCAGTCGAAATCCTATAAAAGGGGTATGTTTCAGAATCTCTCTCTCTCTCGACACAATATCCTTACAGGCCGCCTTTTGGCAACAATAGGCCGCCTGACCTGATTTTTGGCACCATTTTGGTTTTTTGATACAGACAAATGACTTTCATGTGCGGGTGCCATTCTCGCTGTCTGCGCCCTCCAAGCGAGAAACTGCCGAGGGGAACCCGTAAACAATCGGCACCCCCCTGAATGGGCCTATATAATCGTCCCCAAAACACCCAACAAGTTAATTTAAAATCGGGGGTGAGGTCAGAAATGATCTCAAAAAACAATTTGAAACTGTTTTTCTTTCATTCCTCTAATCTTCCTTTTCACCGCCTGAAATCTACATTTGACGGGTAAAGTGGCCGAAAATATGTTGGGAATTTGACGATGCTTAATGATATTAAAACAGGTATTTGACTTATTGCCCTTGATAGTCCATTAATAAGGAATTCTCGCCCTTTACTTAAAAGAATAGGGGCCGATTGACTAGCGTCAAATGTAGATTTCAGCGGGTGAAATGGATGAAATGGATAGCGGTTGTAAAGAAGGATTTAAAGGAAAACAGTTTCAAAATTAATTTTTATTTTAAAAATTACAAAAGGGTCATTTCTGACCTCACCCCCGATTTTAAATTAACTTGTGGGGCAAGCCCTGTCATAATGATTGCTAGAGGCTCTCACTCTCGCCAGCCATCCGCCAATGGCTCACCACTGACGATTGTTTACGAGTTCCCCGCAGTAATCTCTCGCTTGGAGGGCGCAGATAACGAGGATGAAAGTCTCTCATTTCACCTTTCAAACCTTCCAGTTTCGTCTTTTTAATGTTATTTTTTGTAATATTTTTGCTCCGTACCTGATGTAATCATGAATCGACTGCTGCGGAGAATCGAACGGAACCATCGAAACACTCGGCCGTTGCGATGGAGCCACCACAACAATACAAGAGACGGTTCCATGTTGGCCCAGCGGGGATTTGATCAAATCATCGAAGCGAAAAGATTGTCCCACTTGGAGGGTATGACCGGCTAGTTGGAATACAGGCTGTTGAAAATTAGTTCCACGAGGTAGGATGCACTCTTTTTGGCTAGTTAGATTGAAACAGGACCAGGAATGACGAAGTTGGACGTTTTCTCCGTTTGGGTCGTTGGAGGCACTGGCATCGATGATGAGATTTGCGTCAACAGGGTGAGACCTTCTGGCTGCATCGACGGAAAGAGCGAGAGGCTCAGGGATCATCTGAAAAGTTGAGTGAGTAAGTGAGGACGTGAGGACGTGAAGACGTGACCTCAAACCTGCCTTGATTTCAGTGTCCGATTCAGCAATATACATCTTTCCAGTCTTTGGATCTTTGTAAGTGGTATAAAGAGCCACTGGTATGACCTCCAAAGAA
>JAJQXH010000030.1:4227500-4250000 GCA_022343465.1 Oscheius sp. G VE-2021 | reverse complement strand
ATACTAGCATACTATCACACACACTGAATTACTCATTCATTCACACGCACACACACACGCACACACAAACCTACCATCAATCACACTCACACACACTCACACACCCACACATAAACTCAATCACACACTCAATCACACACTCAATCACACACACACTCACTCACTTACTCACTTACACACACATAACACACACTCAAACTCAATAACACTCTCCCACACACACTCACTCATTCACACGCACGCACACGCAAACCAACACTCAGTCATTCACACACTCAATCACGCACTCACACATGCCCAGTCACACTCTCACTCACTGACTCGTTCGCTTACTCACTCACTCGCACACTCACTCACTCACCGAATCACTCACACACACTCTCACGTACACTCACACATACAAACAACACAAATACACACTCACATATACACACACACACACACACACACACACTCACTCTCTCACCCACACACTCATCCACCCACATACTCACACACTAACACACACACATACACACACTCGCTCACTCATTCACTCACTGAATCACACGTTCACTCACTTACTCACTTACACACATAACACACACTCACTCATTCACACGCACACACGCACACTCAATCACACACTCACTCACCCACACAAACACACACTCAATCCCGCGCAAACACACTCCCACTCCCACTCTCGATCACTCATTCAGTCTCACACACACTCACTCACACAAACACACACTCACTGAGTCACTAATACGCTCACTCATTCATTCATTCATTCACTCACTCACACACTCCCTTATCACTCACATACATTCACTAACTGATTAACTCATTCACACACACATACACACACACATACACACACTTACTCTCTCTCACGCACACACACGGTCACAAACTCTCTCACTCATTCACACACGTACAAACAACAACACAAATACACACTCATTCACTCACACACATACATACAACAACACAAATTCACATAATCTCACACAAACTGAATCACTTACTCACACATACTGAATCGCTTACTCACTCACACACGCACACTCCGCTTTCCCAAAATCCAATCCCCGGTCCGTGACACCCTTGCCCCCTAAAGTCAACTCCACCAGATGTGTATATTTAATTGTATTTCGTGACAAGGTAAGAAATCTCATATCAGGTGACAAAGTTAAAACATCGTATTCGTATAAGAAACTGTGAAAATGGGATCCACTATGAACACGTAAAGTGAGTGATCCTCGCGGAATAGCGCAGGCACTGGGGATTTGTACAGACTTAAATCGGGAGCAGGTTAAAAAGGCTTAGGAATATTATGACGACTATCGGTGCCACCCAGGGTACCCGGAATGAATAATTCGAAGGAAAGGGTTACGGTAGGATTAATGAATAATGCAAAGGGTGGTGTGGTGGCTTCTCCCGCGCTCATTAGAATACAAGGTACACAACGGGGCTCAAATGGGAAAAGACATGAGTATCCATCGAGAGATAACACCTGACTAGAAATAAAAAGAGGGATCTAATTAGCATAGAAGCAGGTGAAGAGTAGGCTCCGGCGGGCAGGAGACCGTAGATTTCAGCCCCGACGACCGACCAGGCGGCGCTCCTTCGACTTGACGATCTGAAAATGGGAGATTTTTTTAAAATTTCGTTAAATAATCATTATTTTCTGATTTTGGGGCATTTTTTTTAAACAGGCTTGGCCAAAAATGAGAAAATTGTCAGTTTCTATCAAATTAAAAGTCGAAAATTACAAAAAAGTGACAAAAATTAGGTTTTTCGGCGCTTATTCACTTAAAATTGTGCATTTTAGGACAAAAAAAAGTGGTATAAAAAGCAGTTTTTAAAAATTTCTAACATAAATTAGAAATTATTTTGTAAATATTTTTTTTTAAAATTTTAAAAAAATTAAATAAAACAAACCTGGCGCTTGGCCGAAGCAGTCTCCACAGAGGACCTCTGAAAGAAATAGCCTTATTAATTCAGTTTACAGCCCAAAACCGGGCGGCAAATGGGTTTTTCTGCGAATACCGTGCGGCAAATGGCAGAATCTCCATAAAACTGTGCGGCAAATGACAGAATCGGCATAAAACTGTGCGGCAAGTGGGCGTTTTTTTTGCACAGAACTGGCATTTTGATAAAAACCATGCGGGAAACGGCACTGTTTCTGGAAAACCGTGCGGCAAACGACATTTTTCATGAAAACCGTGCGGAAAAGAGCATTTTCTCTGGAAAACAGCGGGACAAATGCCATTATCTATGAAAACAATGCGGCAAACGACATTTTTTAAATGAAAAACTGTGCGGCTCAATTACACCCTGAGGCGCCAGCTTGAAGTAGAAGACGCCCTTGCTGGAGGTGCAGACGAGCTAAACTTCATCCAATTTTCACCACACCACTCCAAATTACCTTTCCGTAACTGGCGACCTTGTAGCAGAATTTGTCGAGGTTCTTTTCCTGGATCCTCTTCTGCCGTTCCTTCTCGTGCAGGGCGCGGCCGTACACTCGCTCGTATTCCTCCGAGACCTCCTCGAAAGTGATGCGGCGCCTCCCGTAGTGCGGGACCAATTCCCTCACGATCCACACGATCGTGTCGGCGAAGGCCATCTTGTGCTGCTCCTGCGGCGTCAGCTGGTTCCTATACCTACAAGGAAAAAAAATTAGTTTTCAGAGAGAGAAAAACCTGTTTCGGGGTTCAGGGGAGGACTCTCCAGCCGCCTTCATCTGGTTCTCACTGGCCGAATTCTGAAAAAAAGTAGGTAATTTGGAGTGATGTGGTACAAATTGCATGCAGTTTAGGTGGTCTGAACCTCCAATGAGGGAGGAGTGCCATAAATTTTTTTCTAGTAAAACAAAGCGGGACACGGCATTTTTTATGGAAAAAAACAACTGTGCAGCAAATGGCATTTGTGAGGAAAACCGTGCGGCAAATGGCATTTTCTGTGATTATATTAAATATTTGTAATGTTCTATCCTGGATTAACAGTCCTTAATAATTATAGCGGTCCATACAAAAAGATAAAATTTAAATTTAATTTTTTTTTAATTAAAAAAAAATCAAAATTTCACTTTTTATTAAATAATAATATAAAATATTTGTAATGTTTTGGTTGTTTTTTTTTTCATTAAATTTTCGACACTTTCAGTAGATTTTTTTCTCTCAATCTCGAAAAAAGGAAAAAAAAACCAAAACATTACAAAGAGCTAATATAACAAAAATAACATTTTAAATATTTATAATTTTTAAAATTATTTTTTTCTGTTTTTATTTTTATTTTTTTGAAAGTGAAAGTTTCGAAAATTAAAAAAAAACCAAAACATTACAAATATTTAATATAATAAAAATAACATTTTAAATTTTTTTTTTTGAATTTTTAAAATTATTTTTTGTTTTTTAAATTATTTTTTTTGAAAGTGAAAGTGTCGAAAATTTAAAAAAAAACCAAAACATTACAAAAAATTTTAAAAGTAAAACCATGCGGCAAACGGCATTTTTGATGGAAAAAACTGCGGTAAATGGCAGAATATGCATAAAACTGTGCGGCAAATGACATTTTTCATGGAAACTCTCTCTCTCTCTCCCTCTTACCTCGTTACGCGGTCCCGTGGCGATATTGTAGTGTCCGTTGCCCTTGTTGACGAGGTAGACGGCGCCATGAACCTCCACATCTGCAGCCCAGTCCACTCTCTCACCTGAAATTCGCCGTTTTTTTTCCGTTTTCAGACCCTCGTTCATTTTAAAAGATCTAAATTTTAAAGAAGAAAAAAAGAAAGATCTAAAAGTCCTTACCGGTGAGTTCGTACCTCCCGTCGTCGACCCTTTGCCTGAGGTCACCAGAAAAAAGCGGAAAGCGGCCTGAGGTCACCAGAAAAAAGCGGAAAGCGGCCTGAGGTCGCCAGAAAAAAGCGGAAAGCGGCCTGAGGTCACCAGAAAAAAGCGGAAAGCGGCCTGAGGTCACCAGAAAAAAGCGGAAAGCGGCCTGAGGTCACCAGAAAAAAAAGCGGAAAGCGGCCTGAGGTCACCAGAAAAAAGCGGAAAGCGGCCTGAGGTCGCCAGAAAAAAGCGGAAAGCGGCCTTGGGCTAGCAGATTTACCAGAAAGCGGCCTTGGGCCACCAGATCCGCTGGAACCATAATCATCAGAAAGCGGCCTTAGGTCAGCAGAAGCCGCAGAAAGCGGCCTAAGGCTGCCAGATTCGCAAGAAAGCGGCCTGAGGTCACTAGATTCACCAGAAAGCGGCCTGAGGTCAGCGGAATCTGCAGAAAGCGGCCTTATGTCATCAGATTCGCCAGAAAGCGGCCTATGGCTGCCAGATTCGCCAAAAAGCGGCCTTAGGTCACAAAATCCTGACAAAGCGGCCTTAGGCCAGCAGAATCGCCAGAAAGCGGCCTGAGGTCAGCAGAATCGCAAAAAGCGGCCTGAGGTCGCCAGAAAGCGGCCTGAGGTCAGCAAAATCTGGATAAAGCGGCCTAAGGCGGCCATAATCTCCAGAAAGCGGCCTGAGCTTTCCAACTCACTCCAGGTACTCGTCGATTCCCATGTTCCCCTTGACGACGCCCTTGAACTGTTCCTTGTTCTTCAACATGAAATCGACGACCTAAACTCTCTCCATTTCCTATTGCGATTAGAGCACTTATACCTTCTGGCGGAGAGCGTCGTAGCGGAATTGATCTCCGACGTAGAGATACCACGATATGCAACGGAAGAGGGAGCTGCTGTCCCTTTTGACCTCCACCTGCCGCGGTTCCTGTCCATTCAGAGGCATCTGTACCTTGGCCAAACTGAGATTGTTAGCCGTCCAGCTGAAAAAGAGGGAATTAGGGGAATTCAGAGGAAAAAGGGCTCTATCCTGGATTAGCAGTCCTTAGTAATTATAGCGGTCCATACAAAAAAAAATAAAAAATAAAATTTAAATTTCAAAAAAAAATTAAAAATTAACAAACAAATATTTTTCTAATTAAAAAAATATTTCTAAAAAAATCAAAAATTTCATTTTTTTATAATATTAAATATTTGTAATGTTTTGGTTTTTTCTTCTTCATTAAATTTTCGACACTTTCAGTTGATTTTCTCTCTTTCTTGCCCTGTATTTTCTCTCTTTCTCTCAATTTCGAAAAATGGAAAAAAAACCCCAAAATAAAAGAAATTTTTAAAAAATTTTGAAATGTAAAAAAAATTGTTTGTTAATATTTTTTGAAAGTAAATGTGTCGAAAATTTTTAAAAAAAAACCAGAACATACAAATATTTAATATAATAAAAATAACAATAAAATGTTTTTTTAACTATTAAAATTATTTTTTTGAAGTGAAAGTGACGAAAATTTGAAGAAAAAAAACCAAAACATTACATTACAAATATTTAATATCTAAAAAAAGAAATTTAAAAAAAAATTGAAATATCAAAAAAACCAAAACATTTCAAATATTTAATATTATATTTAAATAATAAAATAAAAATAACATTTTAAATATTTTTTTTGAATTATTAAAATTATTTTTTTGAAGTAAAAGTGTCGAAAATGTGAAAAAACCAAAATATTACAAATATTTAATATAATAAAATTAACAGTTTTTTAAACTTATTTTTTTGAAAGTGAAAGTGTCAAAAAAATTTTTTTTAAAACCCAAAACATTACAAATAATTAATATTAAAAAAAGAAATTGAAAAATTGAAATGCAAAAAAATTAAAAAAATTATTTGTTAATATTCTTTGAAAGTAAATGTATCGAAAATTTTTAAAAAACCATTTTTTTTTTTTCAAATTTTTACTTTTTTAAGGACCGCTATTCCAGGACAATGCGGGAAAAAAGTACCTGGAAAGGAGCTGCCACATCGAAATTTTGAAATCCATCTCGGTCTGCATGTACTGAATCTTCCGAGGAAGGAGCGCTCGCCACGGCACGGTCGTCTGAAGAAGGAAACATGAGCACTTTAATTTTGAAAATGCAGTGAAATTCGATCAAAAGTTCAGTGAAAAAACGAATTTTCCAATAAAAACGGCAATATTCAAATAAGCAATCCTCAAAATCTCACGTTATTGGAAGGTTCGACTCCAGTCAGACGCCGTAAGTAAGGCGCCGTGTAAGCAACTGAAAGAGAAAGAATGAGAGAGAGAGGGAGAGAGAGAGAGAGAGAGAGAGAGAGAGAGAGGGAGAGGGAAGAGAGAGAGAGAGAGAGAGAGAGAGAGAGAGAGGGAGAGGGAAGAGAGAGAGAGAGAGAGAGAGAGAGAGAGAGAGAAAGGAAGAAAGAGAGAGAGAGAGAAACAGAGAGAGAGAGAGAGAAAGAGAGAGAGAAACAGAGAGAGATAAACAGAGAGAGAGAGAGAGAGAGAGAGAGACAGACAGAAAACAGAGAGGTATATGTGTTACTTTCTCTCTCTCTCTCTCTCTCTCTCTCTCTCTCTCTCTCTCTACCATCAATGCTTGTTGACAGAACTCCATCGCTGTCATTCATCTCCACAAACAGATCCCCACTGTCCGCACATTTGCCAGCAAAGTTGCAAACGGTCACAGATAATGTCACATTTGTAGTAATCTGAAACTTTTCTAAGATAAGGTAAGGTAAGGTAAGGTAAGGTAAGGTAAGGTCCATAATCCCATCCGTCAATTTGTGAGTCCCATTGACTGATTCCTTCGATGACGTCATTCCAGAAACACCCATAGTATGGGAACTCGAAGACAGAAGCCATTGCAATGAAAACTCAGATCCGCATTCTAGTACCTTACAATTTTAAAGTTTTGTAAAATAAAAAATTTTTTACCAGAATCCCATAAATTCCATTTTCTTGAACCAATCCTCCCAGAAGTTTGGTTAAAGCCACTGGGGCTGCTTTGCCATTAGCGTCAGCAACCAGAAAATTACCTCTTTCAAAAGTGACTTTTTCCAAAACTCGAGGTCTTTTATCTGATTTAAAAAAAATAAAAACTACGAAAAAAACACAAAAACCTTGGTTTTGTGGAGCAGGGCAATTGGGTTCACACCCCCATAGTAGATCTGATAGAACTAGACGTAAAAAGAAGCCTTGAAGGAGAATGAGCGGTCGCATGTGATGAAAAGGCGCCGGTTGTGTAATATTCCATCTGCTTTTGAAAAGCGGCCTTAGGTTTCCATCTGCTTTTGAAAAGCAGCTCTACGCTGCCGCTATAAGGCCATGGCAGATGCGGCTTAAGTACTCAAGGGGCCCGCCAAAAGAGAGAGAGAGAGAGAGAGAGAGATAAACAATCAATTCGACTTATTCAGTATTCATTTCTCCAGCTAACAATAACTAACACTGCCTGAAAAACATACAATCCTCAACAATTTCAATAGACAAGTAAGGTTTTTCCTCTCCGCTTCTGGTCAGATTCCATGTGTTGCCCTCCATTTGCCCGCCCTGGAGTCTCAGAAACTCCTCAACCTGGTCGAAGTCGTTGACCATAACCCTATAGAAGGTCAAATCTGTCACTTTTCCGGTCTGATTGGCGATTTTCTGAAAGATTTGCCAAACTGTTAGATAAAGATGGGTTTGACCTACCTCAATGTAGCCGAAAATGTCTTCATTTGACAGACAGGATTCGTTGAGGGCAACGGTCTTCTGGGCTTTGATGGAGGAGAGGGTTCGGAATGGGATATTGAGGCAGTTATCGATTTCGATCTGGAATTAAAGGCTTTGTTCTCTCTCTCTCTCTCTCTCTCTTCTCTCTTCTCTCTCTCTCTCTCTAAACCCACCTCATAAACATTGGAGGTGTCGTAGTGAAACTGGTAAATCACTTTTAGCACAAGGCCTGCTTCCATCTTCAGTTTCTGGATCTTGACCTTCTGAAAAAGGGAAATTTTGGCTGTTAAATCAAAATATCGATTACCTTGAAGACTTCAGCCATCTTGGCGTCGTTGCCTTCTAGGAAAAGGCACTCCAGAGTGTTGATTTCACCAAGTTTCAGGAGGAAGTCACACGCGTTCTTGGTGAAGTTACAGGAGATTTTGTTTTTCTTGAAGTCGGGCTGAAAATCAATGAATTCGTGAGTTTGTGAGTGTGTAAATGTGAGTGTGATCGTGACTGTGAAAATGAGTGTGAATTGAAGTGTGTGTGAGTGAGTAAGTGAGAAAGTGATTACAGTGGTGAATGAGTCTATGTGAGGGTGTGTGGGTGTGAATTGAAGAGTTAGTGAGTGTGAGCGTTAAGATTTGACTGTGTAATTGTGTATGTTTGTGCGTGAACGTGTGTACGTGAGAATGAGGTAGATCAACTCACCCTGATGGTCACATGAAGGTCCTTGAACTTCATTTTCTCGCATTTCTCAAAAGGAAGACAGAAGTTCTTTCCGTTTTCTTCTATGTAGACAGAATTTTTCTAAAATATTATATAAGTGAAACTTTAGAGAGAGAGAGAAATTTACCTCAATCACAATCCGATTAACCTCCATGGGGTACAAATTCTTGTTGTTCCTCTTATCCAAAGCCGCAGCCATTTTCCCAGTTTGCATAAAAGTGGTATAACTTTTGTGATTCATCTGAAAATGTCATTGTTTAATTTGCTTTAAATTAAAAATTAGAATTCAAAATTAAAATTAAAAATAGCTTACTTTTTCCAGAATCTGGTCCCTCAAATAAAGGGGAAGGCTGGAAAAGTCGAAGGAGTCCTGAATGGTTTCAGCGACGATGGACATGTTGAAAGTTTGTTTCTGAAAAAAATAATTTTGGATGATGAAAATGGAAATAGAAAGGTTGAGGGGAAAAGTTGAAGTAGAATGAAATTAAGGATAAGGTAGGGCTTAGCGTGCGGAAAAAAGCCGAAGGGGCATCTGCCAGCAGAAGACGCAGAAGATGAAGCAGAAGTGAAAATAAAGCAGATGCAATGGCAGGAGAGAGATGTAGGTCAGGAGGTAATTAGGGTAGAAAAAGAATTGGATAGAGAGAGAGAGAGAGAGAGATTGAGAGTAATAGAGAGAGGCGAAGGCGGAGTGTATAAGAGGTAGTCTCTCTGTCTATGTTTTTGTCTCTCTCTCTCTCTCTTATTTTCTCTCTGATTCTCCCTCTGATTCTCTTTCTCTCTATCTTACTCTCCTTCTCTCACACACACACACTCTCTCTCTCTCTCTCGCCCTGCTCGCTTTTTACTTACATGTCCTATTAGCGTACGTACGTGTGCTGAGTTCTCGCAGAAAAAAAGCTAAAGTTCAAAAGAAGCAAATTGAAAGCAGATCCGTGAGCGCTTTCTAGTCATTGCCCATTTCATTTCATTTACTTATTACTTCATGAGCAAAATGTCTACTTCTTCCGAATATTTCCACTCTTCTGAAAAGGTACGGTAATTCGGAATTAACGGAAGCTACCCTAACCGTTTTTTTTTCAGAAGAAAATTTATTTCGATCAACTCCCCTACGGAATTCGCAGAAGAATTTATGAAAAAGTAAGTTAGACCAAATGTTTACCAATTTCCGAAACATTTTCAGTTCGTCTACAAACAAATGGCGATTTTCGAAGAATGCAGTCGCAGCTCTTCTGATTTTGCCAGCCTTAGATCAACTGCCGTCTTTCCCTTTACCTCGGACACCATAATGATTCGGGTTTAAATTGAGCAAAGTCGAAAGTCAAGTTCAATTTTAGGGTGGCTTTGTAAGCATGCGAAAGAAGGAAGATATCAATCTTTCGCAGTCTGTCTTCCTCTTCGCATTGGCCAACTCTCCACCCGTCTGGTTTCGGGCGGAACGATTGGATGTCATTGTAAGTAATCATCTCTTTTGTGAGACCTTTCTCTCTCTCTCTCCCTCTCTCCCTCTCTCTCTCTCTCTCTCTCTCTCTCACTCTCTCTATCCATCTATCTATCAAATAGTTACTTTCAGGGCAACCTAACTGCGGAAATTTATTCGTTCGCCCTCCAAAGAATCCGGGGAGTCGATTTATCGGCAACGTTCCAAACGCCAAAATTGACACCATTCTACTTCCGATTGAGAAATGTATGCTTCTCCAAGTCCAAAAAATGACAGTTTTTTTTTCAGAAACTTCAGGTGAAAAAGCATTATTTTGATATTTCTCAACTCGAAGACGACTGCCCACGAGACTTTAGCGATGTAGACAAGGTGAGCATTCTTTGATCTCTCTCTCTCCCTCTCTCTCTCTCTCTCTCCCTCCCTCCCTCTCTCTCTCCCTCTCTCTCTCTCTCTCTCCCTCCCTCTCTCTCTCTCTCTCTCTCTCTCTCTCTCTCTCCCTCCCTCTCTCACCCTCCCTCTCTCTCTCTCCCTCCCTCTCTCTCTCTCCCTCTCTCTCTCTCTCTCTCTCTCTCTCTCTCTCTCCCTCCCTCTCTCTCTCTCCCTCTCTCTCTCTCTCTCTCTCTCTCTCTCTCTCTCTCCCTCCCTCCCTCTCTCTCTCCCTCTCTCTCTCTCTCTCTCTCCCTCACTCTCTCTCTCTCTCTCTCTCTCTCCCTCCCTCTCTCACCCTCCCTCTCTCTCTCTCCCTCCCTCTCTCTCTCTCCCTCTCTCTCTCTCTCTCTCTCTCTCTCTCTCTCTCTCCCTCCCTCTCTCACCCTCCCTCTCTCTCTCTCTCTCTCTCTCTCTCCCTCTCTCTCTCTCTCCCTCCCTCTCTCCCTCTCTCTCTCTCTCTCTCTCTCTCTCTCACAAAAAGATTCCGCCAGCCTCATAATCAATTTCCAGGTAATCATCTGGCGTATTCCATTCCTCACCGCAGACGCTGTCTTATCCATGAAAGCAAAAAAGACCATCAACACTGAAGGCTGTTTTATGTCCTCCGACCAACTGTTCCACCAAATTCAAGTTAGTGCCCATACTATTGAATCACAAAGTTTACGTTTCAGGAATGGGCTAAAGGAAAACAGTTTCACAGTCGAGTGTTTGGCTTTTCAAAATTGAAACACTTTGATTTTGACGTTTTTGCATCAATCATGTCCCATCACTATGTTTTATTGGACGTCAATGACATCACAAAACCTCCTTTCGTGCTGACCCACAGGTGGAACATTGAACGAAAGGCGGACGACTACACTCAGCTGACGGTGCGTATCTGGATGGGGGAAAACGAACAATGTGTTTCTCTCGAACAATTATAAACTTTCATTTTTAAGGTTAGCATTGTTAAATCTGTTTTTATTAAAGTTTTGTACTCTTAAAGCTGTTTATCAGCTAAGGACTTTGGTTTTAGCGTTATAAGATAGACTGTCGTGTAAGTGAGCAGTTGCCTTGGCGGTCGTTTGGTTTCCCTGCGGCGCCCAAACGGCAAATGCCATAGCGATGTCAGTTGGTTAGAGACGCAGAGGGAGAGAGAGAAACTGTTAGAGACGCTGAGATGCAGATGGTTAGAGACGCAGAGAAACAGATGGTTAAAGAGGCAGAGGAAGAGAGAGAGAGACTGTTAGAGGAGCAGAGGAAGGGAGGGACAGCTGCTTTCTGCTCCCAGTCGGTGCCTTTCTGCTTTTTGGCAGTCAGAAACGGGGTCAGAGAGGCAGATGAAGGCAGAAGTTGTGTGAAAGACGCAGAGGAAGGCTCAAGCTGGGCTAGAGACGCAGAGGAAGGATGAAGCGGTGTTAGAGTGAAGCTGGGTTAGAGACGCAGAGGGAGGAAGAAGCTGGGTTTGGGACGTAGAGGAAGGAAGACGCTGGGTTAAAGACGCAAAGGAGAGAGACTGTTAGAGACGCAGAAAAATAGAGAATGTTAGATACATAGAGAAAGAGAGGCAGAGGAAGAGAGGGACGGATAGAGACGAAGAGTAATACAGAGAAAGAGGAGTGAGTAAGAGACAGAGAAAACAGAGATTTTGAGAATTACATTTCCTACAGTTCTCTCTCTCCCTCTCTCTCTCTCTCTCTCTCTCTCTCTCTCTCTCTCTAACGATACACCCTTCATAATGCCACATTCTGGTGCTACGGCGGATGCCCCCGACGGCCGTATGTGACTCAGCTGCCACCTTATTCATCTTCCCGTCTACCTGTGTGCTACCTGTCGTGTGAAGAAGGAAAGAGAGAGAGAGAGAGAGTTATCGTTACCATATGTGTGTATTTCGCATATAATCTTATCCACAATTCCCGCTCTGGTTTATCTCAGCAGGTAGTCCGGCGAACAAAAACACTCCAAATAACCTATAAAAACAATCAAAATTACGCGCCCCTTTTGCAAAATTGCGTGCGCCGCTTTCCATATTGTTTTCCATGACTATTCCATCTTTTGTGCTCCGTTGTCCCGCGTAAATCGAGTTATTTCTTCGCTAAATTTCGCAAAAATATAAAAATAAACTTATTTTAGTGACTTTTAATCGATTTAAGTGCATTATTCGGTTTAAATCCAGCTGCAACACTGGTTTCTCAGCCGGAAGATTGAACGACGGCAAAAAGTGGTCGGCCTCTCGCGGGCGCCGTCTTTTGCAATTTCGCGATGTTGCGATGCTTTCCAGTCGCTTTTGGCCGTCGTTTACATCCGATTTTCCCATTTCTACGCTATTTTCGTGAAAATAGGCCTAAATTTCGGCCCAGGCCTCGATTTTAACACAAAAAATCGTAATTTGGCTACTTTTCATTGCTTTATTCAATTTAAATTGGTTTAAAATATTAAAAGACTTAAGTTTATGGTAATTATCGAAAATTTGAGGTATCCTCCCGCTTTTCTTTCGAAAATGATGACAATTAGTGATCGACCTGGCTCAGAGCCAACTGTGCCGTGACGTCATCATTTTGACCTGGAATTGTGCCAAATCGCTTCTATTTTGAGTGTTGGCTGAATATCATATGGCCCAATGGTGTCCAACTTGGCAAAAACTAACTGCACCGAGGGGGATCGAACCCGGGACCTTTTCCACGCCGATTTTTGACCTCCTGTCCACTGCAGGCCACACGCTGACCCACCCATTTTGCGCCATCGGATCTTATCTCTGACACCCAGCTGTCACCAAACTCCTTTTTTTGTCTTGAGCGCGGCTGACCGCTTGCTGCCAGCCGGCTGACCGGACGACTCCTGCCAGCCGGCCCTGCTCCCAGCTGACCCCCTCGTTTTGAACTATCGATTGAGACGGTTTCCACCCGGCTGGCGCCGCCACATATGAATTTCGCCGCCAATTTCCTTTGTTTTACCTCAATTCCTTCTGAATTTCGAGGTTTTTAGAGGATTAGATCCATTTTTGCGTAAAAATCGCGGACTAGCCCGTTCTATTTGGACTGACCAATCAAAATTATGCGATGTATTCTTGCCAGCCGCTGTTTTAGAATCAGAGATCGGCAGCCTTGGCACACGTTCGTTCCCACCACCCGCGAGAGTCTCGCAGAAAGACAAATGACCGGTTGTTGACAGCCGTCTTGACCGCATTCAACTCTAATTTGTTGTTTTCTGTGGCCGATTTCGGGATTTTTGGAGTTTCCTGTGGCCTTTTCTTGAATTTTTGTCGTTAGCTGTGGACCAAACTAGGATTTCTTTCATTTGATGTGGCCTGACGTGACCTTATTCCCGATTTCTGTCGTTAACTGTGGCTCATGTCAATATTTCCACCACGCGCTGTGGCCTAATATCGATTTTTGGTTGTTAGCTGTGGCCCAGAGGTTGCTTGCCGTGGCCTACGACTGATTTCTCTCATTTGCTGTGGCCAAATCTCGCTTTTTGGTTATTTGCTGCGGCCCAGCGCCTCTTTTGCTCTCACTTGTTGTGGCCTTCACCAGCACTGTTGTGGTTGGCTGTGGCCCAGATTGTCATTTCCGCCCCTAATTTGCATGATACGTCTGTTTTACCTCATTCTCCCTCTCCATTCTCTCTCTCTCTCTCTCTCTCTCTCTCTCTGTCTTTCTGTCTCTCTCTAACCTCTCTATTCCAGGGGCATGGGTGACGAAGAATTACCGCCACCATACCGCCCTCGAAAGGAGGTGAAGGTGCAGTATCGCATCCGCTCCTTGTCGGATGAGAAATACAGGGCCTACGAAGTGGCGATGGCTCTGACGGGATTTCCGAGCCGGCAAGTGAACTTCACGGCCGAGGAACTGAATGAGAAGCACAAGTAAGTCTTGAAAAAGGTCACTTATGCGGTTCTGGAAGAGGAACCTAAGGCCGCTTAGTGCCAGCTAATTGGAATCTAAGGCCGCTTAGATACAGTTAAATGGAATCTAAGGCCGCTTACCGACATCTTGTTGGAATTTAAGGTCGCTCTGTGACCGTCGATTGGAACCTAAGGCCGCCAGTAACTCTTAATTGGATCCTAGGGCCGCTTAGTGACAGCTGCTTCGAACCTAAGGCCGCTTAGTGGCTGCACATTTGAATATCGCTTAATGACAGCTAATTGGAATATAAAGCCGCTAAATGACAGACACCTTCTTTCAGGAGACACTTCGAAGGCCATCCGATCCCCTACGAACAGTGGGGATACATGACCCTTGACGACTTCCTGCACGACATTCCCATCTTCTTCTGTCCGGTTGAAGGGACGAACCTATACACGATAATGAAATTTCCGTGGGTTTTTCTCCTTTCGCCCCCCAAAAAAAATTTCTTCCCCCTTAGAAAAATCACTTTTTCAGGTACAAAGGCTACCACCGCCGCTTCCACATACCCTTGTTTTTCCACGGAGAGTGCATTGAGTTGGAGCCGCCCCCGCCGCCTCCGAAGAAGGTAGGAAAGGGCATCGAGAAGGGAACGACGCTGGATTTCGCGCCGGGGCCTATCAGCTGGACAGCCGGAAAGCGGCCTGAGGCTGGCAGAAGCTACAGAAGGCGGCCTGAGGTCACAATAATCCAAAAGAGTCGCCTAAGGTGCAGAAAGCGGCCTTAGATCATAAAAAAGCGGCCTGAGGTCACCGGGAAAAGCAGAAAGCGGCCTGAGGTCACTGGGAAAAGCAGAAAGCGCCCTGAGGTCACCATAAAAAGCGGAAAGCGGCCTGAAGTCACCGAAAAAAGCGGAAAGCGGCCTAAGGTTGCCAGAAAAGCAGAAAGCGGCCTGAGGTCACAAAAAAAAGCGGAAAGCGGCCTGAGGTCACCGAAAAAAGCGGAAAGCGGCCTGAGGTCATTAAAAAGCGGTAAGTGGCCTGAAGTGACCGAAAAAAGCGGAAAGCGGCATTAGGTCATCACAAAAAGCGGAAAGCGGCCTGAGGTTGCCATAAAAAGCGGAAAGCTGCCTGAGGTCACCGAAAAAAGGTGATGCGGCCTGAGGTTGCCATAAAAAGCGGAAAGCGGCCTGAGGTTGCCATAAAAAGCGGAAAGCGGCTTGAGGTCATCACAAAAAGCGGAAAGTGGCCTGAAGTCACCGAGAAAAGCGGAAAGCGGTCTGAGGTCATCACAAAAAGCGGAAAGTGGCCTGAGGTTGCCATAAAAAGCGAAAAGCGGCCTGAGGTTGCCATAAAAAGCGGAAAGCGGCCTGAAATCACCGAAAAAAGCGGAAAGCGGCCTGAAGTCACCGAAAAAAGCGGAAAGTTGCCTGAAGTCACCGAAAAAAGCGGAAAGCGGCCTGAGGTTGCCATAAAAAGCGGAAGCGGCCGTGGGTTTTTAAAAAGCAGAACGCGGCCTGAGGTTGCCATCATCCGCTGAAAGTGGCCGCTTTGGGCGCCCTTAGACCGCCTCCTCTCTAATTTATCCTATTCCAGAATCCTGCCGTTGGAAGTAGTAGTCTGAACGTGAAGCGAGAAGTCGTAGACGACGGCTACGGTAACGTCACCCCAGCGAATCTCCGTGGAGTGAAGGCGGAGCCTGTTCGTTTTGCTTCATTTTTGGGGTTTTTAGCCAATTTTTACTTATTTTTACCCAAGTTTACTCCTTTTTTGGCCAATTTTGCTCATTTTTACCCTTTTCGCGTTCTAAATCACTGATTTTAGGTGGATCCCTCTTACGGAGACACTCCGAAGAGCGGCCGCGTCGTTGTCAAGCAGGAAATCGAGGATGCGGGCTACAGGGCGCAGAAGAAGGTCTTTATCAAACAGGAACCCGTGAATTTTTCGATATTTTTCAAGGTACTTACGAATTTAGGGAGATAATTCCTACGATGCGGCCACCAACACCACGTCTGCCTGCAGTTCTGCCGCTGGAAGTGGCGCCAGGGCCGCTGTGACAGTCAAGAAACAGGTTGGAACCGGTTTTAAGCGGCCTGAGGCTGCCACTAAGCGGCCGGAGGTTGTCACTTAGCGGCCTGAGGCTGTCACTAAGCGGCCTGAGGCGGTCATTAAGCGGCTTGAGGCTGTCCTAAAGCGGCCTGAAGCT
Source organism: Oscheius sp. G VE-2021 (assembly GCA_022343465.1). Taxonomy (NCBI): domain Eukaryota; kingdom Metazoa; phylum Nematoda; class Chromadorea; order Rhabditida; family Rhabditidae; genus Oscheius; species Oscheius sp. G VE-2021. Next base: position 4,233,848 of record JAJQXH010000030.1, on the reverse strand, counting down.
GCCACCAAGGGGCCTGAGGCTGTCACTAAGCGGCCTGAGGCTGTCAAGCGGCCTGAGGTTGCCACTAAGCGGCCGGAGGCTGTCACCAAGCGGCCTGAGGCTGTCATGAAGCGGTCTAAGGCTGTCACTAAGTGGCCTGAGGTTGTCACTAAGCGGCCTGAGGCTGTCACTAAGCGGCCTGAGGCTGTTCTCAAGCGGCCTTTTGATGTCAACAAGCGTCCTTTTGATGCCAATAAGCGGTCTGAGGCTGTCACTAAGCGGCCGGAGGCTGTCACCAAGCGGCCTGAGCCTGTTCCAAACCGGCCTGAGGCTGTTCCAAAGCGGCCTGAGGCTGGAACCAAGCGGCCTGAGGTCATCACTAAGCGGCCTAAGGCTGGCACTAAGTTCCTCCAACTTTTTCAATCAATAATCGATTTTCCAGTATCCCAAGAAGGCTGTGCCGTCGCCTGCTTCTCCCACTCACAGCCCTCTCCCGGAAGAGCCTCCCCAGCCGGAGTTCAACGGATATGAGGAGTGTGTCGAGCAGGATGTAGGTTTCTTTTCGCTTCTGAGGCCGCTTGGGCAGGCTCAGGCCGCTTAAAGGAATCTGGCCAGCCTCAGGCCGCTTCCACCCTTATAAAAACTTACCTCATTTGCATTCAGAGCAATGGTGTTTTCGAAAACCCGGAGGACTACAATCGCTCGGAGGGAGATGAGTCTCTGGCTAGGCAGAGAAGAGACGCGAGGGAACTTTTCCCCGACGACGAATTGTCCGAGGGAAGCGACATTTTCAAGGAGACGCCGGTTCTGCCGGCCCAAAACGAAGACCCCCAGGTATGGTGGTTTTTAGACGGCCTTAAGGACCTTGTGACATCCTTAGGCCGCTTAGCGACAGTATCAGTCCGGACAGCCCCAGGCCGCTTAGTGATCGCCTTAGGCCGCTTTGGAACAACATCAGGCCGCTTAAAAGAAAGCCTGAGGTCGCTTTGGGACAATCTCAGACCGCTTTAGGGCAGCCTTAGTCCGGTTTGGGGCAGCCTTAGGCCGCTTGGACAACATCAGGCCGCTTAAAAGGATGCCTCAGGCCGCTTAGTGTTATCTTTAGGCCGCTTAGTGACTGCCTTAGGCCGCTTAGTGACCGCCGCAGGCCGCTTTGTGACAGCCTCAGGTCGCTCAGTGACAGCCTCAGGTCGCTTAGTGGTAACCTCAGACCGCTTAATGACAGCCATATGCCGCGTATTGACAGCCTCAGGCCGCTTTATGCCAGCCTCAGGTCGCTTTATGCCAGCCTCAGGTCGCTTATTGGCATCAAAAGGCCGCTTGTTGACATCAAAAGGCCGCTTGGCGCCAGCCTCAGGCCGCTTTGGAACAGCCTCAGGCGGCTTTGGAACAGGCTCAGGCCGCTTAGTGACAGCCTCAGGCCTTTTATTGATAGCCTTAGGCCCGTAAGTGGCAACCTTAGGCCGCATCCAATAGCGATTTTCTGCGTTTTCTGCTGACCTGAGGCCGCTTTTGTGGAATCGATCAACCTCAGGCCGCATTATACAGGCTTTTCGAAATAAAATAGCGACCTAAGGATGGCAAAAGCCGTCCAAGCGGCCTTAGGTTCTCTCCATCAGCCGCTAAGCGGTCTTATTCATCAATTTTCAGGACATCCGCGTCCGCCTCCGCCACTGCGTCCAGGAGCTGTTTGGAGAAGCCGCTCATCAAGATGTGACCCACAAGTACCTACAGCTCTACGGCATCACCTTCATGGAGGACCTGAAGAAGTCCTGGGGCTCTGTGGACCTGTTCTCCTTCAAGGCCCATGCAGAAGGCTACGTGTTGCTGACATGCCTCGGGAAGGAGTGGTTTTACGAGGAGTGGAGTGATGTGAGTGGATTCAAATTTAGGAAAACCGCTTTTTGGAAACCAAAGACCGCTTGACCCGCTTTTTGATTATTATATTGTTTTTTTTAGAAGCACCCCTTCACGGAGCAGATCGAGACCGGAGGAGAGGAAGAGAGTCCCCCGCAGGAGGAGGAGGAGGGGAATGTCACAAAGGAACTGTCCCCGCAGGTGAGAGACCGCTTTTGGCAACCAAAGGCCGCTTTTGATAACCTTAGGCCCCTTTTTTGGCAACCAAAGACCGCTTTTTGGCAACCAAAGGCCGCTTTTACCGCTTTTCAGCAACCAAAGGCCGCTTTTTGGCAACCAAAGGCCGCTTGACCCGCTTTTCGATTATTATATTGTTTTTTTAGAACCACCCCTTCACGAAGCAGAAAGAGATCGGAGGAGAGGAAGAAAATCCCTCGCAGGAGGAGGAGGAGGGGAATGTCACCAAGGAGCTGTCCCCGCAGGTGAGAGACCGCTTTTGGCAACCAAAGGCCGCTTGAGCCGCTTTTTGATTTTTATATTGTTTTTTTAGAAGCACCCCTTCACGGAGCAGAAAGAGACCGGTCCCTCGCAGGAGGAAGAGGAGAATGTCACCAAGAAACAGACCCTACAGGTGAGAGACCGCTTCTGGCAACCAAAGGCCGCTTTATGGAAATGAAATTCCGCTTGGATAGCGTTTTGCAACCAAAGGCCGCTTTTTAGCAAACAAAGGCCGCTGTTTAGCAATCAAAGGCCGCTTTTTGGCAACAAAGGCCGCTGTTCAGCAACCAAAGGCCGCTGTTTAGCAACCAAATGCCGCTTTTGGAAACCAAAGGCCGCTTGAACCGCTTTTTGGAAACCAAAGGCCGCTCTAATCTTCCTTGTTCAGGAATCTCGCCAGGGAATCCAGTCTGAGGATACTCAAGCCGCCCGGGTGCCGTCGTTCACATCGGTGGATGGAATGAGATATATGAGTAAGTCTCTCTCTCTCTCTCACTCACTCTCTCTCTCTCTCTCTATCTCTCTGTGTATCTACCCATCTGCCTGTCTCTGCGTCTCTAACCTTCTTATTCTTCTCTCTCTCGCTCTCTTTCTCTCTATCTCTCTGTGTCTCTACCCATCTGCCTGTCTCTGCGTCTCTAACCTTCTTATTCTTCTCTCTCTCTCTCTCTCTCTAATCTCCCAATTTCAGATGGTTCCTCATCTTCTACTCAGTCGCCTCCCATCTCCCCTTCGGCCTCCGCTTCATCCTCTACCGTGTCCTCGGCTACCGTACCATCTACGGTATCTTCTACCGTACCCCCGAACGGAATTCCGAATGATGTCATCCAGGCGGCCTACGCGGTACTCGGGCGTCTCGAAAGCGGAATTTCGGTAACTTTCCTACAGTTTCCTATAATTTTCTCGTTTTTAGAATGGATCGAACGGCTCTGCCAAGAAGAGTGCGCCGGAGAGTCATCAGAAGCCGGAGAAGGTGCTAGATTCCTAATTTTTGCCTTAGAAATCAGAATTTAGGGCGTAATTGGCCCCCGTCTCATTCCTCAAAAGAAAGAGAAAGTGGAGGAGGTTAAGAAGAGGGAAAATACGCCTCTCCGTCGTTCTTCTAGGCTCCAGGATCAGAAGAAGGACGAGCCGAAGGAGAAAAAAGGAGGACGAAAGATGCGGAAAGCGGCCTTTGTTTGTCAAAAAGCGGCCTTTGGTTGTCAAAAAGCGGCCTTTGGTTGTCAAAAAGCGGCCTTTGGTTGTGAAAAAGCGGCCCAGGTGGTTTTTGGTTTCTAAAAAAGCGGCCTTTGGTTGCCTAAAAGCGGTCTTTGATTGTCAAAAAGCGGCCTTTGGTTGCCAAAATGCGGCCTTTAGGTTGTGAAAAAAGCGGCCTTTGGTTGACAAAAATGCGGACTTTGGTTGTGAAAAAAGCGGTTCAAGCGGTCTTTGGTTGTCATAAAGCGGCCTTGGTTGACAAAAAAGCGGCCTTTGGTTGACAAAATGCGGCCATTGATTGCCAAAATGCGGCCATTGATTGCCAAAAGCGGCCTTTGGTTGCCAAAATGCGGCCTTTGGTTGTGAAAAAAGCGGTCCAAGCGGTCTTTGGTTGTAATAAAGCGGCCTTTGGTTGCCAAAATGCGGCCTTGGTTGACAAAAAAGCGGCCTTTGGTTGCCAAAAATCGGCCGTTAGTTGCCTATAAGCGGAGTTTGGTTAGTAACAAGCGGCCTTCGGTTGCCAAAAGCGGTCTTTAATTGGCAGAATTCAATACTTAAAGGACTATTTCAGGCTTCGGAAGTGCCTTCTGTTGACGAAAATAGTCGGGAATGGGGTCCAGCTCGTTTCCCAACCACCTTGACTGACGAGGAGAGGGAGTTTACGGAAAAACAGGTAATTCTCTCTCTCTCTCTCTCTCTTTCTCTCTCTTTCTCTCTCTCTCTTTCTCTCTCTCTCTATCCCTTGATCTCTCTCCCTTGATCTCTCTCTCTGTCTCTCTCTCTCTCTCTCTCTCTTTCTCTCTCTCTCTCTAAAACTCCCTCTTTCAGCTGAAGATAGTCACCAGTCTGAAGCAGTGTTTCGAGAGGAAGCAGGTGACCTGCTTCACGGAGTCGAAGATGCTCCACGAGTACCAATTTCTCCACAAGAAGTCGTTCAACGACGACTGTATCGCGGTTTTCGGAACGTGCTGTGTGAGCCGCCTGCTAGAGCTCATCAAGGGAGACGTATACATTGAGAAGAAACAGGGAGCGCTGATGTTCTGTCTGAGGGAGGAGGAGAGACCGGTCAGTTAGAGAGAGAGAGAGAGAGAGAGAGAGATGATTAGTTAGAGACGCATCCAAGCAAGTGGTTAGAGACGCAGCCAAGCAGGTGGTTAGAGACGCAGAGAGGAAGAAGGTTATAGACGCAGACAGGCAGACGGTTAGAGACGCAGACAGGCAGACGGTTAGAGACGCAGAAAAAGAAAGATGGTTAGGGACGCAGACAGGCAGACCGTTAGAGACGCAGACAGGTAGACGGTTAGAGACGCAGACAGGAAGAGGGTTAGAGACGCAGACAGGCAGACAGTTAGAGACGCAGACAGGAAGAGGGTTAGAGACGCAGACAGGAAGAGGGTTAGAGACGCAGACAGGCAGACGGTTAGAGACGTAGACAGGAAGAGGGTTAGAGACGCATACAGGAAGAGGGTTAGAGACGCAGACAGGAAGAGGGTCAGAGACGCAGACAGGCAGACGGTTAGAGACGCAGAAAACAAATCCTCTCATTTCAGAGGGATCGTGCCGTCACTCGCGCTTCTCGCAGAGACCGTAGCAGAGATGATCGTCGCCGCCGCCCTATGAGCCCCGTGCGTGACGTCAGTTTTTCCTCATTTGCATATGGCAATGCTAATTTTCAGAGGGGCCGTCGTCGTTCCCGTTCCCGGAGTTCTCGGATGTGGAACAACCGCCGATCTCCCAGTCACACCGATCGTTCTTCGAGGGCCACCTGCACCACCTCTGTAAGTCTCTCTCTAACTGTCTCTCTAAATCTCTCTTTGACTCTCTCTCTTTCTCTCTCTCTCTCAAATACCATTTTCAGAGTACCTCCAGTTTGTCCAGGTCTCGTTCCCGTGATCGCCGCAGCCGTTCGAGGAGGGCCGTTTCCCGTCGCCGAAGGAGCAGGGTTGGTTTAGTGAACTTTTCGAACTTGTGTCGTTCTGGAGGTCGTTGGATTGATCCCGCCCCTAGAATGAATTTTGCAATTGAAAATTCCTTTTTTTCAGGAGGAGAAGCCGTTCCAGGGTGACTCTCTCTCTCTCTCTCTCTTTCTCTTTCTCTCTCTCTCTCTCTCTCTCTCTCTCTAACTCTAACTCTTTTTCTATACCTCCTCTGTATGCTAATTGATGTTTTTTCAGTCCCGTGATCGCAGCAACAACAGAGCTAGGACCAGACGCCCCCAGGTGAGATTTCTCTCTCCGCTCTGCGTCTCTAACCATCTGCCTGTCTGCATCTCTAACCGTCTATCTGTCTGCGCCTCTAACCATCCGCCTCTCTGCGTCTCTAACTATCAGTCTCTCTGCGTCTCTAACCATCTGCCTGTCCCTGCGTCTCTAAACATTTTCTCTGCGTCTCTAACTATCAGTCTCTCTGCGTCTCTAACCATCTGCCTATCCCTGCGTCTCTAAACATTTTCTCTGCGTCTCTAACTATCTGCCTGTCTGCGTCTCTAACCATCTGCCTGTCTGCGTTTCTAACCATCTGTCTCTCTGCGTCTCTAACCATCTGCCTGTCCCTGCGTCTACCATCTGCCTCTCTAATCGTCTGCCTTCTCTCTGTCTCTCTGTCTCTCTCTCTCTCTCTCTCTCTCTCTCTCTCTAACCTCCCCTCTTTTCAGAACCGCCGTCGTCGCCGCTCCTCCAGCCGTGCCACCTTCGATTCCCGCTCCCCCTAATCCCATCTCCATTTCTCCATTGGGAGCCAGTCCCAATATTCTAATTACACCCATGTTTTGTTGTTTCCTCACTACCTTAATCCTTATACTTAGGGTACTTTGAGTGC
>JAJQXH010000030.1:4197500-4210000 GCA_022343465.1 Oscheius sp. G VE-2021 | reverse complement strand
ATCTTGGGTAGAAAAACCACACAGCAAAACTTGGGCTCGTTTCGTAAAATTTCGTAATTAGCGATTTTCTGAAACACGCGCGCGGCGCAACCTAGGAGACAAAATGTTCAGGTAGTGTACGGTACCCCAAGACTAATGGCCCGTATCACCATTTCATTTCGTGCGTGCAAAGGAATGGGCAGCCTCGGGGAATCGAACCCTCGACCTATTTCGCCGTATTGGAAGAGTTGCCATTCGGCTAGATGAGATCGCGGACCTTTGATATTTCACAGGTGTGCTATACTTAAGTAGTAGTATTTAATAAACACAAACTAAAAGGGGAAATGTAAAATTGTCACGACATACAAACGGACATCTGCCAATATAGATAAGGATGGTAACTGCCGCTTTTTTTTAGAAATAAATTATTATCTCAAAAAATGTATCTTTTAAAAATCTGGAAAAAATATATTTGAGGTAAAATCACTTGCCCAATCCAATGAAAGGGGTCCGGCTGAATACTTTCGCCTCCATAGCAAGTTAGAAGAAAAAATGTAGTTTTTGAAACATAAAACGGTGTATAACTTTTTCCCATGTAGGGAAACCTTTGTCGGCATCAATGACAAAAATGTTTATTTTGATCATAGGATTCAGAAAAAGTACCTTTGTTAGGGGTTTAGACGACGTTGAAGCAAGATACGGCTTTAGGGTTAAGGCGCTTAAGGATTAAGGTGCAGTACCCAAGGTGACCCAAATTGCGAATCAACCTTCTATTTGGGTCCAGTATAGACCATTTTGGCGTTTTCAGCCCAATCGGAGACAAAAAATTTCTAGTGTCCCAATAGAACTCCATTCACTCAGAAATCCCGTTTTAAGTCTATAGACGTTACCGTATAACAGGAAAACATGGAGGGGAAATCGTGACAGGACCAATTAAATATCAAAAGCAAAAACAGTACATTGTCGTGGGATCGATCCCCAGACCATCCACTTGTGAGTCCAAGTGCTTCTCCACTACGCCACAATGCCACCCTGTTAATCGCCCGCGGCGGCTTTATATGTCCGAAGGGCGCGGCGGCGGAATTTCCCACTGTGCATTATGGACTCATGAGTTCTTCAAACCATGTTTTACCTTTAAATTATCTTCAACACAATAAACAATAAACACTCTTCGTTTTACGCAGAGAGACAGAAACGATGACTCAGCGCTTTCTTTCTTCTTCGCTTCGTCATTTTGCTTCAAATACTATTAATGAACAAAAAATCCAGTTTTAAGTTTCTATCAGGTTCGGACATAGTTTCATAAGCTAAATTCTTAAGTGAAATTTAATAAATCAAGGAATAATAAAGGAAAGGATCAGGAAAATAGGCTCAACCTCATTTATTTTCTCATGTCACAGAAATCGGAGCCCTGGAAGAGTCGTTGTCGCTATTCCTCCTTCATTTCTATTCCTCCTCCACCTCTTCATTGTCGGAATCCACTTGTCCTCCATCGGAGTCTACGTCGTCCTTCTTGATCAACTGGTTGAAGCAGGCACGGAGTCCCTAAACGATTCATTTGTTTCAACCTATGATCAATAATGCCTACCCTGGCCCACCTTCCAGCAGACCAAGGTTCCGCCGAGTCCATGCACGCGACCAGCCACTTCTGGAAGTCGTCCGTCCGTTCCCAGGCCAGCCGAGCCCAGTGGTAGCGCAGTTCAACGGGAATATTCACCTTTAGCTGAATTGGATTGGTCGTCCAATTAACTCACGTTCCGCTCCATCCATTCCTCCGTGATTTGGTCCAGTTCTTTCGGCGACAGACACAACCACGCCGTAGCCACATGATTCTCCTGTTTCGAGTAGCCCCATTTTTCGCAAAACTTCTCCATCAGTCGCTCGTAAACCTTCTTGATGTGTTTCTTGTTGTTCTTGGGGTCCCTGTTCTTGAAGGCCGATGCGTACAATTCCCGGGCCTTCTCCCGCATGAAAGACCTCTGAAGGATTCATATTTTGGATGTTATAAATCAAGCGATACAGTCACACCTGCCACTTTCTTGTAGTTCCTTCGCAGGCGAAACTTTGGATCCGCTTTTTCCTTCGTAGCAGACGCCGCATCTGCCTTCTCCTTCGCAATACCCGCCGCTTCAGTCATAGTCATCAGCGCGTCTCGCAATTCGGCAATAATATGTTCCTGTTCCTGAAAAATCGATTAATTGAATGAGAGTGAAAGACAGAGAGCAAAATTAGGGGGCCACAAGCAACCAACCTCGATCAGAGAATCTTTGGTCTTCAGCATGTCCCTCAGCTGAAGTTGGTCTTTGTTGTTTTTTTGAGCGATATTGCATTGGTCAGCCTTCGACTTGCAGAGATCCTTTTTCCAGCCTTCCCCCTCCGCTCGCAAACATTTGTTTTCCTCCTCCAACTGCCTGACACGAGCAGTCAGCTCCTCAATCTTGCGAGTCGTGTCGTCCTCAATCAGAGACTTTTCAGCCTTCTTCTCTTCCTTCGGCACTTCCTCCTTGAAGATGGAGAGGTTGAAATTCTCTGAAAACAAAACTAAAGTCACTGCAAATTCTCCAATTACAAAAGAGAAAAGTTCTCTTCTGTCTTTCTTTCTAATTTATAGCATAAAAGCTTACGAGGGAACTTATTTTCATCAGTATGGCCAAATGAAACGTGCAATATCGGAAAAGGTGGCCACATACTTGCAGTTTAAGTCTGCGTTTTCAAAATCTGCTGAGCTGCCTTGGTTTTCGAGTAATCGCCGGTATTCCCCGCGTGATAGTCATAGATGCGTCACAAAGGTAAAAGTGTGCCTCGGTGGTGAAGTGGTAGCGCGTCCAATCCTTGTTTTGCAGGACGCTGGTTCGAATCCCTTCGATGATTTCCTTTTTGCTTTTTATATATTTCAGGATACACAAACATTCGTTTTCTCTGAATTCCATTTTGAACCCAATGGTTTTGGAAATTTAATTTTTTTCTAAAAAAAAATTCGATTGTCTTCTTTTTAAATTTTCAAAAAATCCAAAACACAATTCAGAGAAAACGAATGTTTGTGTATCCTGAAATATATAAAAAGCAAAAAGGAAATCATCGAAGGGATTCGAACCAGCGTCCTGCAAAACTTGGACGCGCTACCACTTCACCACCGAGGCACGCTTTTACCTTTGTGACGCATCTATGACTATCACGCGGGGGAATACCGGCGATTACTCGAAAACCAAGGCAGCTCAGCAGATTTTGAAAACGCAGACTTAAACTACAAGTATGTGGCCACCTTTTCCGATATTGCACGTTTCATTTGGCCATACTGATAAAAATAGGTTCCCATGTTAGTTTGCATTCTCCCATTCTCTTGTTCTCGCCTCTCAAACAACCGAGAAAGCGAGCTGTACTGGAGGAAATGAAACCTCTCGTTTCCCTGTCCTGTCCTATTGAGCATAAAAGATCGGCGCAAACAAGGGACATTTCCACCCGCTGAGTACCCTTTCCCGGTGGTTTCACTTTTGCGCTACAAAGGAGAAACGATTTCCAACGGTCGTTTGGTTGGAGACGGTCGGCCACTCGGAGCGCATTGCCTAATTGCCTTAGTCAGATGTTAGTTGCGCAAAGTCCAGTAATAGTTGTGCTCTACATTCCAGCAAACACTAGAAGCATAGATAGTTTCTGCAACCTCACCGTCAGGGTCGCTGATGGAGTTCGGTGTGGTAGGCGGCTTTTCGTTGAAGGACTGGTTTCCATCCGAGGGCAAACTCTCATCACTCGGCTGTTTCCCCTTCGAAGGAGGCTTTTCTAAACACAGATGATGTCTAGAATATGAACGAACCTTTGCCCGGAGTCATCCTGCACAGCTAGGAGCAGTAGAGGACGAGGCAAAGGAAGGCGACCGGCGGGAAAGGGCGCACAGGGAAGAATGAGAGAATCTCGGCCCGAGCGGTCGAGCGAGACGTTACGCATTTTCAAAACACGTGGATTTGCATTTGCATGGTAATTAGCGGTTCCAGGAATATTTTGGAAATTTCCAGCAGTCTTATTCAAATTTGAGATGATCACTCTGCCTCTCTCTCTCTCTCTCTCTCTCTCTCTCTCTCTCTCTCTCTCCTCTTTCTCTTCTTTCATTCTCTCTCTCATCTCTGTCTCTCTCTCCTCTCTCTCTCTCTCTCTCTCTCTCTCTCTCTCTCTTTCTCATCTCTCTCTACTCTCTCCTCTTTCTCTTCTTTCATTCTCTCTCTCATCTCAGTCTCTCTGTCTCTCTCTCTCTCTCGCTCTCTCCTCTTTCTCTTCATTTTCTCTCTCTCCTCTTTCTCTTCATTCTCTCTCTATCTCTCTATCTCTCTATCTCTCTCTCTCTCTCTTCTCTCTCTCTCTCTCTCTTTCTCATCTCTCTCTCTCTCTCTATCCCTCTCTCTACTCACGATATCTCTTTTAAGGCTTCTTTTGTATTCAGAAACATAGATTAAAGGGTAAATAGATATGGTATGCAGGAAAAGAGGGGCTCGTAGAGGAAACAAGAAATATTAATGAGAAATTGCGGAGAAATGAGAGAGAGAGAGAGAGAGAGAGAGAGAGAGAGAGAGATGCTGCCTCACTCCTAAGGTCCCCCGAGGCTCTCAACTGCCGCCTCCACTAACAAATTTGTTCCATCTCCCTGGCAACCACATAAATGAAAACCTCCTTTATCGACGACTTTTCCCAGTGGCAATAGTATCTGCGTCCCTGTGCTATACGTTAGCTGCCCCTCTTTCTAGAATCCTCGCACTCAACGTATAATCATTTATTCACGATAAAACAGAGCGTTTAATGAATACCCGATGACTTAGAGGAGCTAGTTCACTCTATGCTCAACCAACAACAAAGATACTCGTAGAAGACCAAGCCGCAGGAGGAGATATTGTGAGGCCACCTCTTTGGGTGTGGGGGCTGATGAGGGGGTGAGAGGAAAGAGCGAGGGGAGGGGCGACACGGGGAAATTTTCAGATTGGAAGGGCAAGTACAGGAAGATGGAACAATCAATAAATAGGGGGAGGGAGGGGTGAGGAGGGGAGGGGTTACACTAGCTTGTTCTTCAGGTGCCGGACGTCCATTAGGATCACCGTGCCGTCGCTGGCCGAGCCGGCCATTCTTGTCTCCGACGTAGCTTTGCAGTAATTTTCCATTCTAAAAACTAGGAGTCGGCCGTCGGGGGAGAAGGAGACCGAGTAGACTGGGTCCGAGTGCCGCGTCAGCGTCCGCACTCCCTCTCCTCGGCGCACGTCCCACAGACGGACTGTGTGGTCGAAGGAGGCACTGCAACTGAGTTATAAGATGCTAATCTGTAGTTTAAAGCCTTTAAGACCTTAGGCTTAAGTTGAAGATCGAATGGCCAAAGCTTTCCAAATAGTACCTGGCGAGGATGTGGCCTTGGGGACTCCAGCGGATCGTGTAGATCTCGCCACACGTGCTGAGGAGTATCCTTGTCCAGAGACCATATCTGAAGAGAAATTAGCGTTTTGGGGAGAGGAATTGGGAAAACTGACCCGTAATGTGATGTCGTCGGAGCAGGAGGCCAGTCGGTTGGAGTGGCTGTCGTATTTCACTGCGTTTACCTCGCTGGTATGGCCCTGAAATGGAGATTTTATTCTTTCCCTCTTCTCTCTCTCTAACCTACCGTATGAGAGAGAGAGATAAACAGAGAGAGAGAGAAAGAGAGAGAGAGAGAGGGAGAGAAAGAGAAAGAGAAAGAGAAAGAGAGAGAGAGGGGGGAGAAAGAGAAAGGGAGAGAGGGAGAGAGAGAGAGAGAGAAGGAGAAAGAGAAAGAGAGAGACAGAGAGAGAGAGACAGAGAGAGAGAGAGGAGAAAGAGAAAGAGAGAGAGAGATAGAGAGAGAGAGAGAGAGAGAGAGAGAGAGAGAGAGAGAGAGAGAGAGAGAGAGAGAGAAATCTGTAAGGGTAAATCTGTGTTGTCCTGGAGGGATTTTGATTTTCACATTGGGAATAGTTAAGATATGTAAAACTAGAGCCGAGGCTTCCCAGTTGCACTGTGTTTACGGTTGTATTTCCACACTGACGTGGATCTGATGCTGATTCCGTTTGACGGATTCGGCTAAATTTTTGGGACATGGACAAATTTCACCTGACGTGGAGGTTAAAAAGAGCCGTCCCGGAGCTACTTTTCGACACGTGTAAACATGTAGAGTTACACCAATTTTACTTTTATAAATAGAATTCTTGAAAGAACACTTTTCGAAATGTCAATTTCAAAAACATGCAATCTGCGCACGAATTTCTGCAAATGCAGCGCACAGAATTCTGTAAACGCAGTGCATAACCGAAAACTGCTTTTAAAATGCTTCTTTTTTTACTGTTTTTAAATTAAAATTCGTCTATTTTTTTAATTTTATATATGTATTTTAATCTTCTTTTTGTATTTTAATGTAAAAACGATTCAGAAGTCTCCAAAAGCGGCGGAATGGCGTTCACCTTCGTGATCTTCGCCTACCTCATTGCCCTCTTCGCCGTCGTTTTCTGCGTCTTCTGCGCCATTAATACGGTAATTAGCTTTATTTTTAATGTTAATTTGTTTTAAATGTTGTAATAATTGTAAATTAAAACTTAAATGATTAATTCATGAGGTTAAGGCTATAATTATGGGAAACCGCTTTCCAACGACTTTTTCCCTAAATTTTCGCTTAACTAGGTATTATTGAAAAGAAAATCATTTTTCTAGAGAAAATTAAGCTATAAACTTTAAAAGGCAATTTAAAAACCTAATTTTTTAATTCCAGTTGATCGCCATCGATGAGCTGAAGAACGATTACAAGAACCCGATCGACCAATGCAAGAGCCTCAACAAGGTGCTTTTACATTCTTTTTATTCAAATTATGTATATTGTAAATTAAAATTTAATGATTTTTTTTTAAAAATGTAAAAAATCGATTTAGCTGGTCCTTCCCGAGTACGTCATCCACTTCGCCTTCACCCTGCTCTTTATGGCCTCCGCCCAGATGATCGCCGTAATTATGAACGTACCCCTGGCCATCTACCACCTCTACACGTAGGTTTTTTTTGCAAATTAATATTTTAAAAAAATGATTTTTAATTTAAAATACCATTTTCCGATACTAGCTGTGGCACAACCTCCAAATTTCCACCTTGTGCTGTGGTCCCATCTTGATTTTTGGTTGTTGGCTGCGGTCCAAACTATGATTACTGTCAGTTGCTGTTGCCTGCCGTTGCCCAATTCCCGATTTCCACAGTTTGCTGTGGCCTAGCTCCCGATTACCGTTGTCGGTTGTGGCCCTCACCGGGTCTTTTGTTGTTTGATGTAGCCCAGGGCGCAGTTTCTTACTTCTGCTGTGGCCAAATCCCCCAATTTTTGGTTGTTGGCTGTGGCCATCACTGGTTTCCAGTGAACTGAGGGCCACATCCCTAATTTAAAAAAGATTCACCATTAAAATTGTGAAATCAATAAAAAACCACATTTTAAGCTACGCGCGCCGACCGATGATGTCCTCCCGTGGCATCTACGACCCCACGACCATCATGAACCGCGACCGGCTGTCCGCCGCCGTTCGAACCGGCTGGGTGACGACCATCTTCTACATCGTTTCCTTCATGTACTATCTCTTCGGGTAGGCTCTCTTCTTTTTTTAAACAATTTTAGTTTTGTTTATTAATTAAATTAATTAAATTATGTATTTTCAGATTGATCTACTCCCTGATCGCCGCTTCTTAAAACTCTCGACGGGAGGCTGCGATCTGCCCATTATTTCTATACGTTTTGCTATTTGTATTGTTCCATCTTGCGATAAATTTTATGATTTTATTAGTTGTTATTGATTTTTGGGCCGACTATCTGCGTCTCTAACCTCCTCTCTTTTCGTGTGTCTCATTCTCCTGCTCTGCGTCTCTAACGGGCATTGTCCTCTGTGTCTCTAAATGCCTCTATCCCTCTGCGTCTCAAGCGGTCACTTTCTCGCTCTGCGTCTCTAACTCTGTCTCACTCTTCCTCTGCGTCTCTAATTGTCCTTCTCCTTATCTGCGTCTCTAACTCACAATCTCTCCCTATGCGTCTCCAACTGTTACTCCCTCCCTCTGTTTATCTAACCGTCCTTCTGTTTTCCTGCGTCTCTAACTATCACTCTCCCCTCTGCGTCTCTAACTGCCAGTCTTTTCCTCCGCGTCTTTAGCTCCCTCCCTCTTCCTCTGCGTCTCTAACTGTCCCTCTTCGTCTGCGTCTCTCACTCTCCCTTACTTCCTCAGATGATGAAATTTAGGCTTATTTTCAAGAAAATAGCGCAGAAATGGGGAAAAATAGCGCATGAATAGTGTAAACCACGTTCTGAAACATCTGGAAAGCATAGCAATACCTCGGAAGTGCGCAAAAGACGCTTTTTGGTTCGCGCAGTTCAATTTCCATAATTCCATGTGATTCACAAGCAAGGTAACTGACTTTCCGATGGCAGAGGAAACCTAATTTCCTTAGCTAGGTTTCGAAGAGAACGACAAGTATGTCGGATGTTGCGAAAGATCTATTTAAGGCAGATATTTTTGGACAGTAGACTGCAAGAAGGATTGAGAAGCTGTTGACTATATTCGCTTGGAGGAACTGAGAAGCTGCCAAGTTGGTGGACCCTGATTGTCGAAGAAATGGAAAAAGAACAAGCTTTTGAACAAAAAAAATGCTTTATCCGCATTAGAACATGATCGAAGAATGTCGGTTTAGCGTCATATAAGATCGTAAGCGGGGGACAAAGAAATTCTTAAGGGGTGGGGTGCACATGCTGACAATTGGAATATACAACATGGGAAGTAAGGCCGGTGAGGGCTTTACTTCTGGCTGGCGGGGTTGACGCGCAGAGCGCGGCCCATGAAGTCGGCTCCGTTGAAGGTGGAGCAAGCGGCCTCGGCTCCGGCAGCGTCGGCGTACTCGCAGAATCCGAATCCCTTGGCGCGTCCGGTCTCGCGGTCGTAGACGATGCGGACGTTGGTGACCTGGAAATAATTGAATTAATAAAGGCAAAGAAGGATTAGAGCCACAAATGACAAATTTTCAATAAAGTGACTTGGCAAAATCTAAACTAGATAGTGTCTGCTGCACTGTTGACCCGGTAATGTCACTTTCGAAAATAAGGTTTACACGACATGCCCGCGAAACACGTCACTTCTGCCGGGTCAAAACTGTAGCAAATACAGGCTCTTCCAACAGTCAAATTTCATATTCGACTTTGATGTATCCGTCCTAAAGAAAAAAATGCTCACCTGTCCGACGCTGGAGAAGTGGTTTCCGATGTCGTTCTCGGTGCAGTTGTAGGGCAGGTTGCCGACGTAGACGGAGTGACGGGTGTCCGACATTGCTGTGATTTGGTACCTGAAAGACGGATAATTATGAAATGAACAAAGATGAATCGCAATCAGGGAAAAGCATAACGCAGTATGAAAAATAGATCAAATTGGTGAAGCATCAAATTGCTTCGTTTTTTTGTGAAACAGTTCAATAGTGACAAGATAACGCAAAAATTGGTTTTTTAACACAATTTAAAGCAAAATTCTATGACGCAATTTTACATCTGACAAACAATCAGTAGAAATAACAAAAAAACTGAGTAAATAACGTAAGGAAACAGAACGGAAATTACGTCAATTTGCTGCGCTTTTTGTTGAAACACGGTTCAATCGTGCAATTAACGCAGGAAACCATGTTTTCACACAAAAAACTATATTTTTAAACTAACAAAATAATGATTTTAAACTACAAACAAAATAAACACAGAAACAGCGACGAAGAAAACAAGAAAAACCGATATCCCAAAATTTTGGCGACAGCTGCTTTGGACGTTACAAAAATGTGCACCCTGTGATCGCCAGGGCTATCGTGGCGGGACCTTTAATTTTTGGAAGATGTTTTTTAAATATTTAAATTTTTATGACTGTTTTTAATTTTTAAAATTCAGGATTTTGCAAAGTCAATAAGAATATTATTTTTAAAACTACTTTATTCTTCAATCACATTCAGTAGTAAGTAGGTAGATCCCTCATATCCCTCTCCCTTGTGGAATTCTCCCTCCTTTCCCGGGTATCCCTGGAAATCTCCCCTAGTGCGGTGGAATCCAGGATATCGTAGGAGGAATACTTGGGAGAATAGTCGAAGGCAGAGACCACAGCCAGCAGCAGGAGGCAGAGGAAGAGGGAAGACATTGCGATGAGAGGATGGGGAGGGAGGGCTTTTGTAGGGCAGAAGTAGGTCACGGATTGGGGCAGCCGGGTGGCAAGAAGCTGACGACAATCAACTGGTTTCTCTCTCTCTCTCTCTCTCTCTCTAACAAAAAACACTAGGCTTTATTCAGACGAGTGTTTATCTGTCTTCGGATCTCAGTCTTCGGCTCTTCAGGCCGAGCTGCTGCTGGCCCCCTCTGCCTCCATTCCGTTTCCGCTGGTGGTCCATCCGTCAGAAGAGGTGCCTTCAGAAGCCTCCTCCTCCACCATACTCAGGGTAGCCCTGCTCTCCTCGTGGCCCCAGTCGGTCTCGTCCATCGTGAGCTCGTTCTCCAGTTTCTCCTCCTCAATCCGCTTCTGCTCATCCTTCTGCCTTGCCTCCGCCAGCTTCATCCGCACCCTCTCCACCAAGGTCAGCTTGGGCTCCTCGTACACCGAGAGGGCAATCCTAAACACAGTAGATGAGAGAGAGATAGAAATAGAGATAGAAACAGAGACAAAGAGAGAGAGAGAGAGAGAGAGAGAGAGAGAGAGAGGGCTACCTGAGCTGTCCGTTGTCATCCCTCAGCTCCTGAATGGCCGCCCTGGCCTCCTCCAATCCCGTCGATTTCTTTCCCAGCTCTTCTTGGGTGGTCTTCAAGGCGTGGGTGGTCTCCCTTATCTTGACCTCCATCTGTTCCATCTTCTCCGCGTTCTTCCCCAATTCGAAGATCCGCTGATACAGGTCGCTCTCGCTCTTCTCAGAGGCCTTCTTCTGGGTCTCCAGCCGATCCTCGGTCTTCAGAAGCTTCTTCTCGACCTTCATCTGCATCTCCTCGGCGGACTTCATCTTGACTTCAGACTCCAGACGGTAGGCGCTGAACGCCTTCTGGCTCTCCAGGAGCTCCTCCGTCTTCTGAGAGAGGCTAGTCGCACTGGCATCGGCCAACTTCTTCCAGAAGGCGACACCTGGAAGAGAGGTTTTAGAGAGAGAGAGAGAGAGAGAGAGAGAGAGAGAGAGAGAGAGAGAGAGAGACTTACGCTCTTTCAGCTCCTGCAGCTGCTTCTTCATGTCCTCCTTTTCAGCCGCATCCTCCTTTCTTTCCTTCTTCAACTCCTCAATATCCATCATTGAACTCGCATAGTAAGCCGCGGTAAATGGCCTGTAAACCGTTTGTCCGTTCATCGTACATGGCACAGCCCCATCTAAAATAGTACTTTTGACGATTTCAGCTACAAAACCTACCCAGGAACATGGTTTTCCCATCCTTCTGAATGAAGTATTCATCAGACACTGGGAAGGCCGTGTCATTCACCCTCATGTATCTTAAAATTGGTTTATAGACACTTACCCCCTAGAAACCCACTTGAAGTCAGGGTGGAAGGGAGGGAGGACATATTTGTGGGAGCAGGCCTTATTCTCGCATTGCTTCGTGGACATAGTGAGCGGCTTGTCGCAACCATCACACGAATCCTGCTGCATGGCTATTTGAACCGGAAGGAGAGAGGGAGGAAGACGACCGCAGGGGGAGGGCGAATGGGCCACAATGACTCTCCAATGGGTCAATCAAAGTTAGGCTAATTACTTCCGCGAACTCGAGAAATTTGCATATCTTTCTCTCCTTTTCTTTCTTTATTTCTAAGGAATTAAGGAAAATTATTTCTAAGGTATAAAAAAATTCTAAGGAATTCTGGCATTTGACTAACGGAACAGGGCCATAATAAGGCATTCTCGTCCTTTTATTATGGAAATAGGGCCTTAATAAAGTAGAATAATGTAGACGTAGATACAAGCTGCTATTAATGGGTTAATTGTGGCTGAAAGAACTGGAAGAAATGGGTAAAGAACTGAAATTTGGGTAAAAAGTACCTGTTTTATCTCTCTTTCTCTCTGTCTCTCTCTCTCTCTCTCTCTCTCTCTCTCTCTCTCTCTCTCTCTCTCTTGTTTTCTATCATTCTTAATCTTTCCACTACGTCTCTAATTAACACTCTCTTTCTCTACCTCTCTAACGGTCAATCTCTTCCTCTGCGTCTCTAACTGTTTCTACCCCCTCAGTGTCTCTAACCATCACTCTCTTTCTCTGCGTCTCTAACTACCTCTCTCTCTCTCTCTCTCTCTCTTTCTTATGGTTAGAGTCTCTAATTACTCTGCGTCTCTAACTGTCCCTTTCTTTCTCTGCGCCTTTGTCTATAACTCTCTTCATCTGCGTCTCTAATTGTCTCTCCCTTCCTCTGCGTCTCTAACTGTCACTCTCTTCTTCTGCCTCTCTAACTCTAACTCACTTCCCTCTACGTCTCTAACTGTTTTTATCTCGTCTGCGGGACTCTCTCTCTCTCTTTCTCTCTCTCTCTCTCTCTCTTTC